>ML435394.1:0-35984 GCA_005239525.1 Nicotiana knightiana | reverse complement strand
GGGGGGGGGGGGAGGGTATAAGAACATTTAGTTCCTTAAGGTTGGCCTTAAAGGCCAAGTTTGACTTCGGTCAACATTTATTTTCGTAAACGACCTTGGGATTTAGATTTGAAGGTTCCGATGAGTTCGTATGACGATTTCAGACTTGGGCATATGTTTCGAACGGGTTTTGGATGACCCGAGAACGTTTCGACGCCAAATAGTGAAATATGATTCCTTAAGTTCAAAAGTTGAGGTTTAGAACGTGATTTGGTGTTATCGAGGTCTAAGTGGAATTCCGAGACCGGGAATAGTTCCGTTGTGTCATTTATGACTTGCTCGCAAAATTTGGTGTCATTCCGAGTTGTATAGGTAGGTTCGGCGTGTTGAAAGTGAATTCAAGAACTCAAAGTTCTTAAGTTTGATCCAATAGGTTTTGGGGTATGAATTTTAGATTTAGCATTGTTTCGGATGTTCTGACGGATCGCGCAAGTCGGTATTATGATATAGGACTTGTTGGTATATTTGGACGGGGTCTCGGGTGGGCCTGGATGCCATTCAAGCATCGCGCGAGGCAGAAACTAGCCTTAAAAGACTGCTGGTGCACCAGAGCTGGTGCGACCGCACCTGCGGAGGTATAGCCGCAGGTGCGAGACTGCTTTTGCGGTCCTAGCCTCGCAGGTGCGACTCCAGGGGATGTTCACAGTTCCACAGGTGGGGATCATTTTTCGTAGAATCGGAGCCGCAGGTGCGGTCTCCGCTCCGCAGATACGGCCACTGACCCCCTCCCCTTTTCCGCAGGTGCGAAAAACCTGTAGGTAGTGAGGTCATCTTAAATGCAAGACTTAGCCATTTTTGAACCACTTTTCATCATGTTGGTCGATTTGGAGAGCTGGTGAAGGAGGGATTCAACCTAGAAATTGTAAGGTAAGTACTTCCTACCATGAAGTGATTTTAAAACTTGAATTCTTGGGTAGATTAATAAATTAAATTAGTAAAAATCATGGGTTTAGAGTAAAACCTACGGTTTTGATAAAAATGAGAAATTATCCAGGAATTAGTTATGAAATCATGCAAAAACTATATAATATTCATCCTTAGGTTATAGGTGATTGTTTTCCTTGAAAAATTCCGGAATCCGAGCTTGTGGGTCTGGGTGTGTATTTTGGGATTTTGCAAATTAGGTTGAAATAACCATTAAAAAGGGGGAATTGTGGACTTTTGAGCTTAGATTGATTTATTTATGTGATGTTTTGCTAGTTTCGAGTCCTTGGGCGACAAATTTTGAGTTTCGGGCGCATTCTTGACCCGGAAAGTAGGCTTGACACGAGGTAAGTCTCCTTTCTAACCTTGTAAGAGGGAATTGTTCCCATATAAATGATTATGTGTTATTATTGTGGGGACTACGTATATACGAGGTGACGAGTATCCGTGCGTAGTGACTATTCTTGTTAATTCCGGGTAGTTAGGTTCACACCTTGCCTTGGGAATTTCATTAAATTGAACTATATGCCTTGTGATTTCATTGTATGCAACTTTGTTTGAAAAATCCTGGAACTTGGTGTTTTAAACCAATTGTTACGTTGTAAAGGATTTAAGGGAAAATGTTGTGTTTGTGTATGACCGCTTTGCAATCTATATTCCGCGAGCGGAGTTATTCTCTCCCCTACTCTGATGGGAAGGGGTCGTACGCCACGGCAGGTTAATAGATGCATTTATGGTTCGCGTCGTTCGACTCTTCGGCAGTGCACAGTTATGTTCATTATGTTGGCTCAGGACGGTTGTCCTCAACCCATTGAGCACATGCTATTTCTTGATATTTTCATAATTGATAAACAGATAGATATCGGGAGAGACGAATTGAAAACTCGTATGTTGGTGCTTCACACGTAATTAAATTTTGTAGTTACATTCGACACTTATTGCTTTACTATCCATGCATACCTGTTATCTTCCTTAAACTTTGCTTAAAACATATTATTTGACCCTAGTAAGTGTCACGTCGACCTCCTGTCACTACTTCTTCGAGATTAAGTAAGATACTTACTAGGTACATATAGTTTATGTACCCATGCTATGCTCTGTACTTAATGGTACAGGTCCTGAGGCAGGTGCATCTGGGTATCAGTCCGGAGCCCGTTACTGATTATACCTAGACGAGGCTTCATGGTAAGTTGCTTCTCTTGATGACTTCCAGCAGCACCTCGGAGTTTTTCTTTTTGCTATTTCTGTCTATATTTTTCTCAGACAGTAAGACTGACTTTTATCCCGTTTGATTTTACTCTACTAGATTCATGTAGACTTGTGACACTAGTTTCTGGCACACACGTTAGTTAGACTATTCTTTTGGAATGTAATTATTAAATTATGATTCTTACGGTATTTCTGCTTATGGCTGCCTAAGTTATTCGTTGTACCTAATGTTTTAAATTTAAATCAAGTGTTGGGAATGTCTTGGTAAAACGAATGAAACTCACTAGTAAATTGATGTTGGCTTGCCTGACTACGGTGTTGGGCGCCGTCATGACCTGGATTAGGATTTGGGTCGTGACAACATTGTATCAGAGCTCTAGGTTCATGTAGGTCTCAGAAGTTACGAGCAAACCCAATAGAGACTTGCGGATTGGTACAGAGACGTCTGTATTTATCTTCGGGAGGCTATACTGTGTTAGGAAAGCTCTCTTTATTCATTTTCTATCGTGCAGTTGATGGTATACTAAATCTCACTCTTCTATTCTCTCACATATTGTGAGGACGCGTGTAGCCAATGTTTCGAACCCAGGAGGGGCCGCTACCCTCGTCATCCGAGGCCGTGGCAGAGGTCGGGGGAGGGAACCGGCCCAAGGTAGGGGACGAGGGCATCCCAGAGCTATTCCAGTTGCACCATCAGCAGATCCAGCAGAAGATACCATTACTGAGGAGTACGACGAGGTGCCCCCAACAGATCCTGCCCCGTTGGACTTTATGACAGCACCAGGATTCTAGGAGGTCATGGGCAGTATGATGCGGTTCATTGACACCATGACTCAGGATGGTTTATTTCCAGCAGATTCGGCCACATCATAGGTGGTAGGGGGGACACAGACCCGTACTGCCCAGGTCGCAGGACATGCAACATCAGTATATCAGACCCCAGGTACACTACGCGTGGGAGGGGTTCAGCCAGTAGCAGTAGCAACACCTGAGCCCAGACCAGCTGCGGACGGCGATCCGCAGAAGTTATTAGATTGATAGACCAGACTGGACCCTCCTGTCTTCGGAGGTGAGCATCATAAAGATGCCCAGGACTTTATTGATAGGTGCAGGGACATACTACACAACATGAGGATACTAGAGTCCCACAGAGTTGACTTTACTACTTTCCAGCCAGAGGGCAGGGCCCGTAGATGGTGGCAGTCCTACATTCTTGGTAGACCGACAGACTCTCGTCCCATCACTTGGTAGAAGTTCACTCAGCTATTCCTGGACAGGTATATTCGACCCTCTCAGAGGTAAGAGCTGAAGTATCAGTTCGAGCAGCTGGAGCAGGGTCAGATGTCAGTGTCCGCCTACGAGGCTAGGTTTTCTGAGTTGTCTTGTCGTGCATTCATGATACTTCCTACTGATACAGAGAGAGTGCGGAGATTTGTAGCCGGGTTACACTCAGGTAGTAGGGCCAACATGGACCGAGAGGTGGAGATGGGGACTCCTTGTCAGCTTGTGGTAGAGATTGCTCGCAAGATTGAGGGTTATCGATTGAGGAGCGGAGAGCAGGGTCAGCAGGATAAGAGAGCTCGATTTTCTGGAGATTTCAGAGGTTCTCCAGCTAGGGGAGAGGTCATTTTGGTAAGGGCCAGCCTAGTAGGCCCCATATTCAGCACCCCCACCACCTCCCCGAGGTGCTCTAGCGAGGCCTTATTTCAGCGCTATACCGAAGAGTTCTTATCGCACGCTAGCTATTCAGGGTACCTTCAGCGAGTATTCTGGCCATTAGGGGTCCTCCAGCCCTTACTTCAGTGCTATGATAGAGAGTTCACACCGTCCTCAAACTATTCAGGTTCCTTCAGGGCAACATGCCATGGTGCCGATAGGTTGTTACGAGTGTGGGGATCCATGTCATATGAAGAGGTATTGTCCCAGGCTTCGGGGCAAGGCAGTGAAACAGAGTCACTAGCCTACGAGTTCAGCACCAGCAGTTCGTCCACCCAAAGGTGAAGGACAGGCTAGTAGGGGTCGTCCTAGAGGTAGAGGCCAGACATGGGGAGCCCAGTCATCCGGTGGAGGTCAATGATCCGGTACCCCAACTAGATTCTATGTTTTCCCGGCCAGACCAGATGCAGTAGCCTCAGATGTCGTGATCACATGTATTATTTTAGTATGCGGTAGAGGTGCATTGGTATTATTTGATCTAGGATCCACTTATTCATATATGTCAGCCTTGTTTGCTTATTTCCTGGATATTCCTCGTGAGTCCTTGGGTACTCCTATTTCTTTGTCCACTCCTGTGAGCGATTCCATGGTGGTGGACCGGATTTATCGGTCCTGTGTGGTTACATTTTGTGGGATCGAGACCACCGGACCTCCTGCTACTTGATATGATTGATTTTGAGGTCATCCTGCACATGGACTGGTTATCTCCCTATTATGCCATCCTAGATTTCCATGCCAAGACTTTTACTCTAGTCATGCCCGAGTTGCCAAGATTGGAGTGGAGAGGTCCTCAGTTAGTGCAGCTAGTCGGGTTATTTCTTTCCTGAAGGCTAGGCGTATGGTCGAGAAGGGTTGTTTGGCTTATCTTGCTTATGTGCATGACACCACCGCCGAGTCCTCGACGATTGATTCAGTGCCAGTAGTTTGAGAGTTTGCTGATGTATTCCCTTCAGACCTTCTAGGCATGCCACCTGATCGTGACATTGATTTTTGCATTGACTTAGCTCCAGGCACCCAGCCTATCTCTATTCCCCTATATCGTATGGCTCCGAAAGAATTGAAGGAATTGAAAGAGCAGTTTGGAGAGTTGTTGGCTAAGGGGTTTTTCAGACCGAGTGTGTCCCCTTGGGGTGCTTCAGTGTTATTTGTGAAGAAGAATAATGGGAATGTGCGGATGTGTATTGACTATCGCTAGTTAAACAAGGTCACCATCAAGAATGAGTACCCATTGCCGTGTATCGATGATTTGCTTGACCAGTTGCAGGGTGCTCGGGTGTTTTCTAAGATTGACTTGAGATCGGGGGACCATCAGCTGATTATTCGGGAGTCAGATGTTCCGAAGACTGCCTTTCATACGAGATTTGATCATTATGAGTTCCTAGTGATGTCCTTTGGGTTGACTAATGCCCCAGCAGCATTTATGGATTCGATGAACAGGGTGTTCAGGCCTTATATTGATTCTTTTGTCATCGTCTTCATTAATGATATTTTGATTTACTCACATAGCCTGGCAGAGCACAAGCAGCATTTAAGAGTTGTGCTCCAGACCTTGCGTGAACAAAAATTGTACACTAAGCTCTCCAAGTGTGAGTTTTGGTTAGATTCTGTGGCTTTCTTAGAACATGTGGTATCCAGAGATGGTATCAAGGTGGATCCTAAGAAGATTGAGGCAGTTCTGAGCTGGCCACGCCTTACTTCAGCGACAGAGATCAGGATCTTCTTGGGGTTGGCAGGTTATTATCGCCGATTTGTGGAGGGCTTTTCATCCATTACAGTTCCTCTGACTAGATTGACCCAGAAGAATACCCCATTCCAATGGTCCGACGAGTGTGAGGCAAGCTTTCAAAAGCTCAAGACAACATTGACATCAGCACCGGTACTTGTGTTGCCTTCCGGCTCAGGGATTTATACATTTTATTGTGACACTTCACGCATTGGTTTGGGATATGTGTTGATGAATGAGGGGCGAGTTATTGCATATGCTTCACGGAAACTAAAGGTTTATGAGAAGAATTACCCTGTGCACGATTTGTAGTTGGCGGCAATTTTTCATGCTCTTAAGATTTGGAATGACTACTTGTATGCGCTACCTTGTGAGGTTTACACGGACCACCGCAACCTGAAACACTTGTTCAAGCAGAGGGATCTTAATTTGAGGTAGCGTAGGTGGCTTGAGTTGCTGAAGGATTATGGCATCATCATTCTTTATCATCCGGGCAAGGGTAACATGGTTGCAGATGCCTTAACTAGGAAGGTGGAGAGTATGGGTAGTTTGGCTTTCATTCCAGCAGAGGAGAGACCTCTAGCTTTGGACATTCAGTCCTTGGCTAATCGCCTGATGAGATTGGACCTTTCAGAGCCCAGCCGAGTTCTCGCACGTATGGTGGCTCATTCTTCGTTATAGGGGGAGATCAGGACTTGACTGTATGATGATCCGCACTTGGTATCTCTCCAGGAGACAGTGGTACAGGGTGGTGCCAAGGAGGTTTCTATTGGTGAGGATGGTGTTCTGAGACTTCAGGGTCTCTTATGTGTCGCCAATGTTGATGGCCTGAGGGAGAGTATTCTAGATGAGGCTCATAGTTCGCGGTATTCTATTCATCCTGGTGCTACGAAGATGTATCATGACTTGAGGCAGCATTTCTGGTGGAGGCGGATGAAGAAAGACATAGTGGAGTACATGGATAGGTGTTTAAATTGCGAGCAGGTTAAGTATAAGCACTAGAGGCTAGGAGGCCTACTTCAGCAGATGCCTATCCTGAGTGGAAATGGGAGCACATCACTATGGACATCGTAGTTGGATTGCATCGGACTTTGCGGAAGGTTGATGCGGTTTGGGTTATTGTGGATAGGTTGACCAAGTCGGCACATTTCATTCTATTAGCTACTACTTACACTTGTGAGATGTTGGCCCAGATCTACATCCAGGAGATAGTTCGATTGCACGGTGTGCCTGTGTCCATTATATCAGTTCGAGGTCCTCAATTCACCTCGCACTTCTCGAGAGCAGTACAGAGTGAGTTAGGCACTCGGGTAGAGCTTAGCACAACATTCTACCCTCAGACCGACGGGCAGTCGGAGCGGACAGTCCAGATATTGGAGGACATGGTTAGAGCATGTGTGATCGACTTTGGAGGGCAGTGGGACCAGTTCTTGTCTTTGGCGGAGTTTACTTACAATAATAGTTACCAGTCCAGCATTAATATGGCTCCATTTGAGGCCTTGTATGGTCGGCGATGTCGTTCTTCCATCAGGTGGTTTGAGCCTAGCAAGGCTAAGCTATATGGCACCGATCTGGTGAAGGATGCTTTGGAGAAGGTGAAGTTGATTTAGGAGAGAATTCGCACAGCACGGTCTAGACAGAAGAGTTACACGGATCAGAAGGTGCGTGATGTATCATTTATGGAGGGAGAGAAGGTTCTGTTGAAAGTCTAGCTGATGAAGGGTGTTATGAGGTTTGGGAAGAAGGGCAAGCTGAGCCCAAGGATTATAGGTCCATTCGAGGTGTTGAGGCGAGTTGGGGAGGTTGCTTACGAGCTTGCTTTACCTCCCAGCTTACCAGGAGCTCATCCGGTCGTTCATGTATCCATGCTCCGGAGGTACCATGTCGACTTATCTCACGTGATAGACTTCAGCACCATTCAGCTAGAAGAAGAGATTGGGTTACAAGGGGGAGCCAATTGCTACCATTGACAGGCAGGATCGCCAGTTGAGATCCAAGAGGGTCTCCGCCGTAAAGGTCCAATGGAAAGGCCAACCAGTCTAGGAGGCAACTTGGGAGTCCGAGGAGGACATACGGAGTAGATACCCACACTTATTAAGCACTCCAGGTATGATTCTAGACCCGTTCGAGGACGAACGTTTGTTTAAGAGGTGGAGAATGTAACGACCCGACTGGTCGTTTAGCATTCTAGAACCCCGTGCCACTAAATGAGACTTCTCGTAGTTTCTTCTACTGATTTATGACTTGTGGGGACGTGTGATTCGAGGTTTGGAGGAGTTTGGGGTTGTATAGGAACACTTAGTTTCTTAAGGTTGGCCTTATAGGCCAACTTTGACTTCGATCAACATTTTTTTTTAAAAGACCTCGGGATCGAGATTTTAAGAATCCGGTGGGTTCGTATGATGATTTTGGACTTGGGTACATGTTCGGAACGACTTTTGGATGACCCGGGAGCGTTTCGGTGCCAAATAGTGAAATATGATTCCATAAGTTCAAAACTTGAGGTTTAGAACGTGATTTTTTTTATCGATGTCCAAATGGAATTTCGAGACCAGGAATAGTTCCGTTATGTCATTTATGACTTGCTCGAAAAATTTGGTTTCATTCCGAGTTGTATAGGTAGGTTCGGCGTGTTGAAAGTGAATTCAAGAACTCAAAGTTCTTAAGTTTGATCCAATAGGTTTTGGGGTATAGATTTAGCGTTGTTTCCGACGTTCCAATGGCTCGAGCAAGTCTCTATTATGATTTAGGACTTGTTGGTATATTTGGACGGGGATTCGGGTGCCCCGGATGCCATTCGGGCTTCGCGCGAGGCCGAACCAGCCTTAAAAGAATACTGGTGCACCAGATCTGGTGCGACCGCACCTGCGGAGGTATAGCCGCAGGTGCGAGACCGCTTCTGCGGTCCCAGCCTCGCAGGTGCGACTCCAGGGGATGTTGCCCAGTTCCGCAGGTGGGGATCATTTTTCACAGAATCGGAGACGCACATGCGGTCTCTTCTTCACAGATGCGACCACTGACCCCCCTCCTCTTTTCCGCAGATGCGAGACCATAGGTGCGGTCCTCGAGCCACAGTTGCGAAAAACCTGTAGGTAGTGAGGTCGCCTTAAATGCGAGACTTAGCCATTTTTGAACCATTTTTCATCATTTTGGACGAATTGGAGAGCTGGTGAAGTAGAAATCATGGGTTTAGAGTAAAACCTAGGGTTTTGATAAAAATAAGAAATTACCCAGAAAATAGTTATGGAATCATGAAAAATCTATATAATATTGATCCTTAGGTTATGGGTGATTGTTTTTCTTGAAAATTTCAAGAATCCGAGCTTGTGGGTCCGAGGGTGTATTTTAGGATTTTGAAAATTAGGTTGAAATAACCATTTAAAAAGGGGAATTGTGGATTTTTGAGCTTAGATTGATTTATTTATGTGATGTTTGGCAATTTTCGAGTCCTTGGGCGACGAATTTGGAGTCTCGGGCGCGTTCTTGACCCCGAAAGTAGGCTTGACATGAGGTAAGTCTCCTTTCTAACCTTGTAAGAAGGAATTGTCTC
Organism: Nicotiana knightiana; assembly: GCA_005239525.1. Lineage (NCBI taxonomy): Eukaryota > Viridiplantae > Streptophyta > Magnoliopsida > Solanales > Solanaceae > Nicotiana > Nicotiana knightiana. The sequence continues at coordinate 26,823 of ML435394.1, read as the reverse complement.
CATAGGCGAAATAAATGATTATGTGTGATTATTGTGGGGACTACGTACGTACGAGGTGATGAGAGTCCGTGCGTAGTGACTATTCTTGTTATGTCCGGGTAGTTAGGTTCACACCATGCCTTGGGAATTTCATTAAATTGAACTATATGCCTTGTGATTTCATTGTATGCAGCTTTGTTTCAAAAATCCTGGAACTTGGTGTTTTAAACGAATTGTTACGTTGGAAAGGATTTTAGGGAAAATGTTGTGTTTGGGTATGACCGCTTCGCAATCTATATTCCGCGAGCGGAGTGATTCTCTCCCCTACTATCATGGGAGCGTGTCGTACCCCACGACGGGTTAATAAATGCATCTAAGGTTCGCGTCGTTCGACCCTTCGACAGTGCACAATTATTTTCATTATGTTGGCTAAGGCCGGTGGTCCTCAACCCATTGTGCGCATGCTATTGCTTGATATTTTCATAACTGATAAACTGGTAAATATCGGGGGAGACGCATTGAAAACTCATATGTTGGTTCTTCACACGTAATTAAATTTTGTGGTTACATTCGATACTTATTGCTTTACTATCCATGCATACCTGTTATATTCCTTAAGCTTTACTTAAAACATATTATTTGACCCTAGTAAGTGTCACGTCGACCACTCGTCACTACTTCTTCGAGATTCGGCGGGATACTTACTGGGTACATATTGTTTATGTACTCATGCTACGCTCTGTACTTAATTGTACAGGTCCTGAGGCAGGTGCATCTGAGTATCAGTCCGGAGCATGTTCTTGATTTATACCTGGTCGAGGCTTCACGGTGAGCTACTTCTCTTGATGACTTCAGTAGCACCTTGGAGTTTTTCTTTTTGCTATTTCTATCTATATTTTTCTCAGACAGTAGGACAGACTTTTATCCCTTTTGATTTTACTCTACTAGATGCCTGTAGACTTGTGACACTAGTTCTTGGCACACACGTTAGTAGACAATTCTTTTGGAATGTAATTATTAATATTGTTACGGTATTTCATCTTAAGGTTTCTAAGTTATTCGTTGTGCCTAATGTTTTAAATTTAAATCAATTAAGTGTTGGGAATGTGTTGGTAAAACGAATGAAACTCAATAGTAAATTGATGTTGGCTTACCTGACTACGGTGTTGGGTGCCATCGGGACCTGGATTAGGATATGGGTTGTGAAAGATTCACTTCATGTATTATGACTTGTTCACATGGTTGGAATTGAATCTCGGGAAGTTCGGAGTTGACTTGGAAAGAGAATTCTCATTTCAGAAGCTTTAAGTTGGAAGAATTAATTAAAATTTAATTTTTGACTAAACGATCTCATTTGGGATTAGAAGGTTCCGGAAGGATCGCATGATTATTTCGGACTCGGGCATCTATTCGGATCGAGTTTTGGATGACCCGGGGCGTTTCAGCGTCCACTGTGAAAATTGGCATTTTGGAAGAAGTTCATAAATTTGGGTTGAAGTGCATTTATGTGTTATCGATGTCCATTTGGGATTCTGAGTCGAATAGCTCCGTATGGTGATTCTGGTACTGGGAGCACGATCGGAAGTGGATTCGGAGGTCCGTAGGTCATTTTGGAGTCATTTGGCTAAAGTTAGAAATTCGAAGGTTTTGAGGTGTTGAACAGAAGTGGACCTTTTGATATAGGGGTCAAACTTCGATTCCGAAAGTTGGAGAACGATCGTAAGGTTGAATATGACTGGTGTGCAAAATTTGAGGTCAATCGGACGTGATTTGTTAGGTTTCGGCATCGAATGAAGAAGTTTGAAATTCTAAGTTCGTCAAGTTCAGATTGGGGCGAAATTCATGATTTAATGTTGTTTGATGTGATTTCAAGGCTCGACTTAGCTCGTAATGCTTTTTGGGACACATTGGTGTGATTGGACGGGGTCCCAGGGGCCTCGGGTGGATTCTGGGTGGTCAACAGATCAAATTTGGCCTTAGGGAGGTGATGAGGTTGCTGTTTTCTAGTGTAACCGCACCTCCGAGGATTTGGCGGCCGCTGCGGAGCCGCAGAAGCTGCTTAGGAGTCGCATAAGCGGGAAGGAGCACAGGTGCGAGGGAAGATCTGCACCTACAAAGGCGCATATGCGAAAGGGAGATCGCAGGAGCGGGAGCTGCTGGGTCGAGTTAGAGCCGCACCTGCGATGGTTTTCCGCAGGTGCGGAACCGCAGGAGCGGCGAATGGACCGCATGTGCGAAGGTTGGGGCTGGGCAGTGCCTTCTTTAAATCAGGGGTTTGGCCCATTTCAACCCCCTTTCTTCCATGGGAACCGATTTTGTAGCAACTTTGAGGTGCCATTTTCACCACAAGCATGAGGTAAGTGGTTTATACTAGTTTTAGTTAAATACATCGATTGTGTATATATTTAAGCATGGAAATTAGTGGAATTTGGGATTTTGAAGCTTGACCTAGAAATTTATATTTTTAGATTTTTGGCCACGAATTTGGACATGGAATTGGGAACAAATTATATATTTGAGTTCGTAATATTATGGGTAAAGTTTATCTTCAAGAAATTTCGGAATACGGGCACGTTGGCCCGAGGGTGATTTTACCAACTTTTCGTTCGGGGTTAGGAATTGTTGTAAATTTTATTCTAATGGGTAATTGAGTATATATTAATGGGTTTGCATAACTATTGGCTAGTTTTGGAGCGTTGTGCATTGATTTCAATCATCGGAAGGGCATGGATTACCGGTTATGGAACTTTGGAGCGAGGTAAGTCTCCTTTCTAACGTAGTAAGAGGGAAGTAACCCCATATGTGGACTAAAATTATAAGTGCTTCTATTTGTGGGGGCTACGTACGCATGAGGTGATGGGAGCCCGTACGTGGCTACTAGCTATGCCTATGTCCGAGTAAATTTAGGCTTACATCATGCTTTGTTGATATTGTTATTGATTTATTTTTATTATTTTCCTTGAGAGGGAGCGGGATTGAGTTATTAAATTTTTTTAAAAGGAGTTGAATTTAGGAATATCGTCTGAACTTCATAATTTCGAAAGGAATTGAGGAATATTATAATAACTTAAGACATCTATATGTAACCACGTCGCATGTATGTTTAGCGAGCGGGGTATTTCCTTCTACTACTCTTATGGGATCAGGCTGTTCGCCTCGGCAGGATTTATGTACCACACTCTCATGGGAGCGGGCTGTTTGCCTCGACAGGTTAATACATCCATCTATGGTTCACGCCATTGGACCCTCTAGCAGTGCACAATTTACTTTTATGTTGGATGGCATTTCCTATATATATATTATCCTCATGGAATCGTGCGTAATATTATGCCAGAAGCCAGTGTATTTTAGGGTTTTTCCCTTAATTGAATTATCACAATCTCTTGATGAAATTCACTACATCTATGTATATGCTCTGATCACGGAGGGAACTTGCTAGTTGAGAGCCGGCTAAATTAAAAAGAAGAGAATTGTACAGCGTAAATTATACTTGTTTGTTTCATCTATTTACTTTGTTTCTGTCACGACCCCAAATCCTAAGCCGGCCGTAATGGCGCCTATCATGGAACTAGGCTAGCCAACCATTACAGACTATCATAATATTTCATAATTTCCAAAACTAGCATGTTAAAACAGAAAAATGAGATAAACAATTTATACACTACCCCAAAACCTAGAGCAAACTGTCATGAGCATTTAAGACTATGAATACAATGTACAATAAGGTGACTTGCTACTACAAAAGTCTGAAGTACGAAAGAAAAAAACTATGAACTGAGGAAAGGAAAGGAGGTGTGTTGGGGACCCTAAGCAGCTTCCTCGATCCTCGATCAAACTCCAAGCACGTCCGAAAATCAACTAGTAAGATGATCCAGTACCTGGATCTCCACACAGAGGTGCAGGGACTAACGTGAGTACGCCAACTCATTAAGTAATCAAAGTAACTAAAAACTTGAGTGTAGTGACGAGCATTTATAAGTCATGTAAATCCATATGATAAGTAACAGTGGAAATAAATGAATCAAGTGAGGAATCTACATTCCGAATATTTCATAAAACTCTAGTTTCCATTTAAATTCTCGTGTAAAAACATTTGTCCAACATTATCATCAGAGGCTCAGTGTAAGGAAGAGTGAAAACAGTAGTTTCATAAAATATAAGCCCCTCGGGCATAGTATCATTCACAAATAAATCCTCTCGGGAAAGCCTCTCAGTCACTCGTGACTCCACTATCAGTATCTCTTGCTCACACTAAATACTCATACACAACAAGTACCATGAATACACACAACTGCTGCGGCGAGCAGCCCGATCCATATAATAGTCTACTGCGCCCACTGGGGTGTATAGACTCCGGAGGGGATCCTACAGCCCAAGCGCTATATTTGCTGCGCCGTTGACCGCTGTCAAATATGTATATTTTTGCGGCGTACAGTCCGATCCATATATAATATATATTGTTGTGGCATGCAGCCCGATCCATATGCAATATATAACATATATATTGCTGCGGCGTGCAACCCGATCCATAACTATCCTCACATACTCGGCTCTCGGCCTCACTCAGTCATCCTCACAAGCCACTCGGGCAATCCATCTCAACTCACGAGACTCAGCCCAAAATACCTCTCAGAGTTTCAAAACAGTGTGAAAACAATGAAAATAATGACAAGTAGATAACATGACTGAGTTCACAATTGTTCTATCAGGATAGTGTGAGAATAGTGTAAAAGTACCTCTGAGGGTCTAAACAGTTCGGCACAAGGCCCCAAACATTGCTCACAGCCCATAAACAAGTATAAATTTCTAAAATACAGGATGTCGTAAGGTTTCAAATCGAATATGCGGCTTAATAGTCGCTACGGGACGAACCAAGTCACAATCCTTATCGGTGCACGCCCACACGCTCGTCACCTAGCATGTGTGTCACCTCATTTACCAAGACAATATAAAATACTGAGGTTTCATACCCTAAGGTTTAGAGTTACAATCGTTACTTACCTCAAAACAACCCAAAAGCTACTCCGCGATGGTCTTGCCCTTCGAATTGGCTCCCAAATGCTCCAAGTATATCACAAATCAGATTAATAACATCAAAATATGCTAGGGAGATGAACCCCAATCGAAAACTATCAAAATTAGGCACAATTCTCGAAATTGGCCAAACCCGAGCCCCGGACCCACGTCTCAGAAAATCCGACCAAATTTAGCAAAATTTAGAAAAATTTCTCTCACGAGTCTACCCATACCAAATTTAGCAAAATCCGACCATAATTGCCCACTCAAATCATCAAAAGAAATTTTCAATTCTTCCTCCCATTTTTCCCAAATTTCTACTTTAATTCCTCAAATTGCATGGTAAAGATCAAGACAAATTAATGAAATTAAACCAAAAATGATTGAAGAACACTTACCACGATAATCCCACTGAAAATATCGTCCAAATTCCCCTTCCCCCGAGCTCTATAATGGAATATTATGGCCAAAAACCCCCAAAATTAGAACTTAACAACTTTCTGCCCAGGTCCCTTTCTTCTTTGCGATAGCGGGAGTTCCCACGCTATCGCGAAGAACAGTCTGCTGTCCTACAAAAATTATACTACGCGATCGCACAAGACCAAATGCGATCACTTTGCTTCCCCTCCCTCTCATACGCGATCGCGGCCCCACATAGGCGATCACATAGAAGAAAAAGAACACTGACTCAGAACAACCTATGCGATCGCATCCCCACTATTGCGATCGCATATAAGGAAACCAGTGGGAAAAAATTGAGTAGCTACAGTAGTCCCTCTAAGGCCAAACACACTCCGATAAACACCGGAACTCACCCGAGGGCCTTGGGACCTCAACCAAATATACCAACACATCCCATAACTCATTCAAACTTAGTCGAACCTTCCAAACACCAAAAAAACGCAAAAACATCAAAATCACACCAAATTCAAGCCTATGAACTTTGAAAGTTCTAAATCCGCCAATGATGCCGAAACCAACCAAAACACATCCGAATGACCTGAAAATTTGCACACATATCAAAATGACATTACGAACCTGCTCCAACTTCCGGAATTCCATTCCGACCCCGATAGCCTATTTTCCCCTACCGATTGGAAATCGCCAAAACTAACTTTCGCCAATTCAAGCCTAATTCTACACCGGACATCAAAATTTCATTCTGAATACACTAGTAAGTCCCAAATCACCTAACAGAGCTATCCAAACTATAAAACTAAGTGTCTCTGTTCTCACCACGACCACTCCGAACCCGAAACCAACCGACCCAACACAACATAAATAGGCTAAACAACATAAAATAAAGCAGAAACAGGGGAAACATTGCTAGTTTCACAGAACGACCGGCCGGGGCGTTACATCCCCCTCTTAAACAAATGTTCGTCCTCGAACGGGTCTAGAAACATACCTGGAGTCTCAAATAAGTGAGGATATCTGCTCCACATCTCCCGCTCGGTCTCCCAGGTGGCATCCTCCACCGGCTGTCCTCTCCACTGAACCTTTACTGAAGATATATCCTTAGGCCTCAGCTTTCTAACCTTACGACCCAAAATAGCAACTGGATCTACCTCATATGACATATTACCCTCAAGTGGAACCGTGTTGAAGTCCAAAACATGAGACGGGTCACCCACATACTTCTGGAGCATCGAAACAAAGAACACCGGATGAATACTTGATAAGCTGGGAGGCAAGAAAAGTCTATAAGCCACCTCCCCAATCTTCTGAAGCACCTCAAATAGCCCAAATGAACCGGGGACTCAGCTTTCCCCTCTTTCCGAACCTCATAACACCCTTCATGAGTGACACCTTCAGCAACACCTTCTCCCCAACCATGAAAGACACATCTCGGACTTTCCGGTCCGCATAAATCTTCTGGCTTCACTACGCCGCACGAAGCCGCTCCTGAATCAAATTCACCTTACCCAACGCATCCTGAACCAGGTCCGGGCCCAATAGCCTAGCCTCGCCCGACTCAAACCAACCAACCAGAGATCTGCACCTCCTACCATATAAAGCCGCATACGGATCCATCAGGATGCTCGACTGATAACTATTATTATATGCAAACTCCGCGAGTGGCAGAAATTTGTCCCATGAACCCCCAAAATCAATGACATAGGCATGCAACATATCCTCCAAGATCTGAATAGTACGCTCCCACTACCCGTCAGTCTGAGGATGAAACGATGTGCTCTACTCAACCTGAGTACCTAACTCACTCTGCACGGTCCTCCAAAACTGAGATGTGAACTGAGTACCTCTGTCAGAAATGATAGAAACTGGAACCCTATGCAGTCAGACAATCTCCCTAATATAAATCTATGCTAACTGCTCCGAAGAATAAGTAGTACCAATAAGAATGAAGCGCACGGACTTGGTCAACCAATCCACAATAACCCATATAGCATCAAACCTCCTTGAAATCTGTGGAAGCCCAACTATGAAGTCCATGGTGATCTGCTCCCACCTCCACTCCAGAATATCTTATCTCTGAAGCAATCCACCCAGCCTCTGGTGCTCATACTTGACTTGCTGACAGTTGAGACACTGAGCCACGAACTCAACAATATCGCTTTTCATCCGCCTCTACCAATAATGTTGTCGCATATACTAATACATCTTCGCGGCACCCGGATGGATGGAATACCGTGAACTATGGGCCTCAGCTAGAATATACCCTCGAAGCACATCCACATTAGGCACGAAAATCCGGCCCTGCATCCTCATGACCCCATCATCACAAATAACCACATCTCTGGCATCATCGCGACGGGCCATGTCCTGAAGAACGAGCAAGTGTGGATCATCATATTGGCGTGCTCTAATATGATCATAAACAGAAGACCTGGAGGCTACACAAGCCAATACTCTCGGGGGTTCTGATAGATCCAATCTCACCAACTGACCCGCTAAAGCCTGAACATCAACTGCTATAGGTCGCTCTGCTACTAGAAGGTAGGCTAGACTTCCCAAACTCTCCGTTATGCGACTCAAGGCATCAACCACTACATTGGTCTGAAGCACAACTCTCAAATGCTGCTCATGATCCTCCCCAGATTGGGAATACACCAAGATATCGTCAATAAACACGATGACGAAAGAATCTAGATAAGGCCGGAATACACTCTGCATCAAGTGAATAAAGGCTGCTGGGCAATTGGTCAGCCCGAATGACATAACCAGAAACTCATAATGACCATATCTAGTCCTGAAAGCAGTCTTCAGAATGTCTGGCCCTCGAATCTTCAACTGATGATAGCAGGAACGCAAGTCAATCTTGGAAAATACCCTGGCACCCTGCAACTGATCAAACAAGTAATCTATACGAGGCAAGGGATACCACTTATTCACCGTAACCCTGTTCAACTGCCGATAATCAATACACATGCGCATAGAACCATCCTTCTTCTTCACAAACAACACCGGTGCACCCCAAGCTAACACACTGGGCCGAATGAATCCCTTATCTAGGAGTTCCCGAAGCTACTCTTTTAATTCCTTCAGCTCCGCTGGTGCCATACGATAAGGTGGAATAGAAATAGGCTAAGTGCCTGGCACCAGGTCAATACCAAAATCAATGTCCCTGTCAGGTGGCATACCTGGAAGGTCTGCAGGAAACACGTCTCGAAAGTTCACGGACCACAGGAACCGATTCAATAGCGGGAGTCTCACCAATGACATCCCTCACAAAAGCCACACCCTTCTCAACCATGCGCTGGGCCTTCAGGTAGGAAATCACCCTGCTAGGCACATACTCGAAAAAACCTCTCTACTCAATCCTCTGACGTCCTGGCATAGCCAAGGTCACGGTCTTAGCGTGACAATCAAGAGCAACATGACACGGAGATAACCAATCCATGCCCAATATCACATCAAAATCAACCATGCTATGTAACAGTAGGTTCACTCGGGTCTCCATACCCCCAATAGATACCACACACGACCCATACACATGGGCCACAACAATAATACCACCCACCGGGGTCGACACATTAACAGAAGTAACTAAAGACTCACATGGCATAACCAGGAAATGGGCAAAATATGACGAGACATAAGAATATGTAGAACCAGGGTCAAATAAAGCCAAAGCATCTCGGCGACAGACTGAGACAATACCTGCGATCACTGCATCTGAGGCCATAGCATCTAGCCTGGCTGAATACGCATACATACGGGCCTGACCTCCACCTGCTCGACCTCCCCCTCTAGGGCGGCCTCTAGCAAATTGACTACTGCCCCTGGCTGCCTGGGTGGGTGGTGAAATAACTGGAGCTGAAGTGGAAGGCTGGCTCCTCTGCTGAGATGAGCCTCCAAGAAGATGAGGACACTTCCTCCTCATATGCCCGAACTCTCCACACTCATAACAACTCCCTGGAGCTGGAGACGGGGACTAAAAGGAACCCCTGGCACAAGAATGGCCACCAGAAGAACCATGCATAGAGGAACCCTGAACTGATGCTGCTCGAGCTGTACTCTGTGCTGGAAGGGCACCGAATGAAGAACGTCCTGGCTGAGAACTGCGGGGACCATGCCCCGAAGATGCACCACTATGGGCAGGGCGGCCTGACCGAGGAGGCCTGAACGAACGACCTCTACTATGCTGAATCTACCACCTGGAAAGAGCACCACTAGAACCAGCCGATCCACGAGGTCTCTTGGACTCCCTCTCTACCTGTTCCTGGCGGTGAACCTAATCAATATCTCTAGCAATATCAACAACCTACTCGAAGTTAGCACCTGAAATTCTCTCCCGAGCCATGAAAAGGCAAAGCTGATAGGTGAGGCCATCCACGAACCTCCTAATTATCTCCCTATCAGTAGGGAGCAACTCGGTTGCAAGACGAGTCAACTACGAAAACCGCATCTCATACCAAATCACTGATAGCTCCCCCTGACGCAGCTTCTCAAAATGCCTACGATGCTCCTCCATGTGAGACTAGGGTACATACTTCTCCAAGAAGATAGTGGAGAAATGCTGCCAGGTGAGGGGTGAGTAACCAACAGGCCTACGCCTCTCAAAAGACTTCCACCAAGTGAAAGCAACACTAGAAAACTGAAAAGTAGCAAATGAGACCCCACTAGTCTCCAGAATCCCAGCAATACGCAGCATCCTCTGACACTTATCCAGAAAACTCTAGGCATCCTCGCCCTCAGCACCACTGAATGTAGGAGGCTGAAGTCCTCTCTCCAGCCTACGCTGCTCATCATCTGGCATAACTGGAACCACGAAATCCTGAACTAGAGCAACCGGCTGGGCTGGAACCGCCCCAGTGTCTGATGGCCCTGAGTAATCTGCTCAGGTGTCCGGGAAACTGGAGTCTGACTGTCTCCCCCGGCCTAAGAAGTAGCGGCAACTGCCTAAGAAAGGGTGGTAGATATAGTCAAGATCTAAGCCAAGGTCTCCTGAAGACTCGTAATAATAATAGGCACCGCCGATACTTGAGCCTGTCCTGCTGGAGCATCTGCGGCGGGAATCTGATCTTGAATAGTAGGGGGATCAACTGGTATAGCCCTGGCTGCTGCACGGGCTGGCCCCTACCTCTACCACGGTCTCGGCCGCTGCCTCGACCTCTTGCTGGTCTAGCTGGGGGCTGATCACCCTGATCGGTAGCGCCAATCCTCACCATTTTTGAGAGAATGAAACAACAGAAGTTTAGTTTCCAGAAAAAAAAAATGGCACGACAGGATTCAAGAAAAATGAGAGTGTTCCAAAGGGTTCTGCAGCCTCTCCAAGATAAGTACAAACGTCTCTGTACTGATCCGCAAGACTCTACTGAACCTGCTCATGACCGTTGAGTCCTTTGTAACCTAGACTCTGATACCAACTTGTCACGACCCCAAATCCTAAGCCGGTCTTGATGGCGCCTATCATGGAACTAGGCTAGCCAACCATTACAGACTATCATAATATTTCATAATTTCCAAAACTAGCAGGTTAAAAAAGCAAAATGAGATAAACAATTTATACACTACCCTAATACCTGGAGCCAATTGTCATGAGCATCTAGGACTATGAATACAATGTACAATAAGGTGACTTTCTACTACAAAAGTCTGAATTACGAAAGACAAAAACTATAAACTAAGGAAAGGAAAGGAGGTGAGATGGGGACGCTGAGAAGCTACCTCGTTCCTCGATCAAACTCCAAGCACGTCCGAAAATCAACTAGTGAGATGGTCCATTACCTGGATCTGCACACAGAGGTGCAGGGAGTAATGTGAGTACGCCAACTCAGTAAGTAATCAAAGTAACTATAAACTTGAGTGTATTGACGAGCATTTATAAGTCATGTATATCCATATAATAAGTAACAATGGAAATAAATAAATCAAGTCAGGAATCTACATTCCGAATATTTCCTAAAACTCCAGTTTCCATTTAAAATATCGTATAAAAACATTTGTCCAACATTATCATTAGAGGCTCAGTGTAAGGAAGAGTGAAAACAGTAGTTTCATAAAATATAAGCCCCTCGGGCACAGTATCACCCACAAATAAAGCCTCTCGGGTAAGCCTCTCAGTCACTCGTGACTCCACTATCAGTATCTCATGCTCACACTAAACACTCGTACTCAACAAGTACCATGGATACACACAACTGATGCGGCGGGCAGCCCGATCAAATACACAAACACACACACATACACACATACACACACACACACACACATATATATATACACAGTTGCAGCATGCAGCCCGATCCATATAACATATTCTGCATCGTGTAGCCCGATCCATATAATAGTCTACTGCACGCACTAGGGATGTACAGACTTCAGAGGGGCTCCTACAGCCCAAGCTCTATATTTGTTGTGGCGTGCAGCCCGATGCAATATGTATATTGTTGCGGCGTGTATCCCAATCCATATATAATATATATTGATGCGGCGTGGATCCCGATCCATATGTAATATATAACATATATATTGATGCAGCATGCAACCCGATCCATAAATATCCTTACATACTCGGCTCTTGTCCGCACTCATTCATCCTCACAAGCCACTCGGGCAATTCATCTCAAGTCACGGGACTCAACCCAAAATACCTCTCAGAGTTTAAAAATAGTGTGATAATAGTGAAAATAACGGTAAGTAGAAAACATGACTGAGTTAAATATTGTTCTATCAGGATAGTGTGAGAATAGTGTAATAGCACCTTTGAGGGACTAAAAAGGTCTGCACAAGGCCCCAAACATGGCTCACAACCCATAAACAAGTATAAATTTCTAAAATACAAGATGTCGTAAGGTTTTAAATCAAATACACGGCTTAATAGTCGCTACAGGACGGACCAAGTCACAATCCTTATCAGTACACTCCCACACACTCTTCACCTAGCATGTGTGTCACCTCATTTACCAAAACAATATAAAATACTGGGGTTTCATACCCTCAGGTTTAGAGTTACAATCGTTAATTACCTCAAAATAGCCCAAAAGTGTAATGACCCGATCGGTCATTTTGTGTTATCGGACGTCGTCCCCTCCAATGAAACTTCCCGTAGTGGCTTATTGTGATTTATGACTTGCGGGGGCGGGTGGTACGGGATTCGGAAGTGCTTAGAGCAGTAAAGGAACACTTAGTTCCTTAAGGTTGGCCTTTTTGGCCAAGTTTGACTTCGGTGAAAATTTTGAGTAAACGACCTCGGAATTGAGTTTCTACGGTTCCGCTAGCTTTGTATGATGATTTGGGTCTTGGGCGTATGTTCAGAATGGGTTTTGGATGACCCCGAGAGCGTTTCAGCGCCCAATATCGAAATAAGAGTTTCTGTAAGTTCATATTGTGGTTTGGGATGTGTTTTTGTGTTATCGAGGTCCGAACAAAATTTCGACTTTGAGAATCGTTCACTTATGTCATTTATGACTTGCCTGCATAAGTTGGTGTCATTCCGAGTAGTATAGGTCGGTTCAGCGCATTGATATCGAAATCAAGAACTTGAAGTTCTTAAGTTTTGATTCTAGGGGTTTTGAGGTGTTATTTTGAGTTATTGCATTGTTTTGAGTGTTCCGAAGGAACGAGCGAGTATGTATTATTATTTGGGACTTGTTGGTATATTTGGACGGGGTCTCGGGTGGGCCCGGGTGCCTCTTGGGCACTAAACAACGCCAAAAAACCAGCTAAAATAGTTGTTGGTGCACCTGATCTGGTGTGACCGTAGGTGCGGTTGCCCAGTCGCAGGTGCGGGACCGCTCCTGTTGTCTCAGCCTTGCAGGAACGACCCCCAGGTGGGCTGCCCAGTTCTCCCAGGTGCGAGTCCTTTCCCACAGGTGCGGACTCCTGCCCGCAGGTGTGAGCCCAGGCCCTTTTCCTATTTTCCGTAGGTGCAAGCTATTGCTCGCAGGTGCGAGACCACATGTGTAGTCCTTGAGCCGCAGGTGCGGAACCACCGTGGGCAGTGTATTCTTTTAAAACACGGGAAATATTTATTTTCTCCATCTTTCTTCCACCATTGACGACCTAGAGATCTTGGGAAAGAGCCAATCCACCTAGCTACTGATAAGGTAAGTAAATTCTACCATAGTATTAGTTTAATACATGAATTACTAGTTAAATTAACTACTTAATTAGTGAAAATCAAGGAAATGGGTAGTAACCTAGGGCTTTCGAGAACTTATAGAATTACCCTTTAATTGGTTATGAATTCATACAAAAATCATATAGTAACGATCTTTAGGTTATGGGTGAGTGTTTCCTTCAAGAATTTTCGGAATCCGAGCAGGGGGGCTCGGGGGTGGATTTTGGGATTTCTTCAAGAATGCTGAATTGACTAAATAACTAGGAGAATTCCATGCTTTAAGTATAATTTGAAATAGTTACGGAACGTTTGATTAGTTTCGAGTCCTTCGGAGACGAGTTCGGAGTTTTTAGCGCATTCTTGACCCAGGGAGTAGGTTCAACGCGAGTCGATCTCATTTCTAACCTTGTAAGCGGGAACTGTCCCCCTAGGTGATTTAAATGGATATGTGCTAATATTTTTGGGGGCTACATATGCACAAAGTGACGAGAGTCCGTACGTAGCGACAATTATTGTTATGTTCGGGTAGTTAGGCCTACACAATGTCTTGTGTTTTTCCTTGAAATGAACTATATGCTTGATGAATTAGTGTTAATTGCGGCTTGTTTCCCTGAGATCATGGAATTTTAGAAATTTTAAAGAAATTGTTCACTGAAAAGTAATTTATGAAGAATATTATGTTGATTGTGTGTTCATGTAACTGCTTCGCAATTTCTATTCCGCGAGCGGAGTGTTATTTCCTCCACTCTCATGGAAGCGGGTTGTACGCTATGGCGAGATTGAAGGATACATTATGGTTCGGGCTGTTCGACCCTCGGTAGTGCACAAATATGATTATTATGATGGCTCAGGCCAGTTGTCTTTATCCTGTATGCGCATGCTAAATTTTTAATGATTCTTTTTATTGATATTGAGTGGGAAGATATTTTTAAAGAAAGGAAAAATGAAATAGTAATTGTTTATTTACTTCCAGTATTTTTTTGAATTACAGTTATCTTTAATGTTTATTGTTTTTATCATCCTTGTATGCCTATTACTGATATCATATCTTGTTTAATCATTTTGTTGGACCTTAGTGTTCTGAAGGCTCGAGCGAGTCTGTATTAAGATTTGGGACTTGTTGGTATATTTGGACGGGGGCTCGGGTGGGCCCGGGTGCCTCTCGGGCACCAAACATGGCCAAAAAACCAGCTGAAACAGTTGTTGGTGCACCTGATCTGGTGTGACCGTAGGTGCAGTTTCCCAGTCGCAGGTGCGGAACCGCTCCTGCGGTCCTAGCCTTGCAGGTGCGACCCCCATGTGATTTGCCAAGTTCTCACAGGTGTGGGCCCTTTCCCCCAGGTGCGGACTCTTGCCCGCAGGTGCGAGCCCAGGACCTTGTCAAATTTTCTGCAGGTGCGAGCTATTGCTCGCATGTGCGGTCCTTGAGCCGCAGGTGCAGAACCACCGTAGGCAGTGTGTTTCTTAAAACACGGGAAATGTTCATTTTCTCGATCTTTCTTCTATCATTGTCGACCTAGAGAGCCTCGGAAAGAGCCAATCCACCTAGCTACTGATAAGGTAAGTAAATTCTACCCTAGTATTTGTTTAATACATGAATTACTAGTTAAATTAACTACTTAATTAGTGAAAATCAAAGAAATGGGTAGTAACCTAGGGCATTCGAGAATTTTGTGAATTAACCGTGAATTGGCTATGAAATCATACAAAAATCATATATTAACGATCTTTAGGTTATGGGTGAGTGTTTCCTTCGAGATTTTTCGGAATCCAAGCATGCAGGCCCGGGGGTGGATTTTGGGATTTCTTCAAGAATGATGCATTGACTAAATAAGTAGGAGAATTCCATGCTTTGAGTATAATTTGATATATTTATGTAACGCTTGATTAGTTTCGAGTCCTTGGGAGACGAGTTCAGAGTTTCGGGCGCATTCTTGACCCTGGGAGTAGGTTCGACGCAAGGTAAGTCTCCTTTCTAATCTTGTAAGAGGGAACTGTCCCCCTAGGTGATTTAAATGGCTATGTGCTAATGTTTGTGGGGGCTACATACGCACAAAGTGACGGGAGTCCATACGTAGCGACTATTATTGTTATGTCCGGTTAGTTAGGCCTACACCATGTCTTATGTTTTTCCTTGAAATGAACTATATTCTTGATGAATTAATGTTAATTGCGGCTTGTTTCCTTGAGATCATGGAATTTGAAAAATTTTAAAGAAATTGTTCACTGAAAAGTAATTTATGAAGAATATTGTGTTGATTGTGTGTGCATGTGACCACTTTGCAATTTATATTCCGCGAGCAGAGTGTTATTTCCCCCGATCTCATGGAAGCGGGTCGTACGCCACGGCGAGATTGAAAGATACATTATGGTTCGGGCTATTCGACCCTCGGCAGTGCACATATTTGATTATTATGATGGCTCAGGCCGGTTGTCTTTATCTTGTATGCGCCTGCTAAATTGGTAATGATTCTTTTTATGGATATTGAGTGGGAAGATATTTGTAAAGAAAGGAAAAATGAAATAGTAATTGTTTATTTGCTTCTAGTATTTTTTTGAATTACAGTTATCTTTAATGTTTATTGTTTTTATCATCCTTGTATGCCTATTACTGATATCATATCTTGTTTAATCATTTTGTTGGACCTTAGTGAGTGTCAAGTCGAACTCTCGTCACTACTTCTTCGAGATTAGACGGGATACTCACTAGGTACATATTTGTTTATGTACTCATGCTACGCTTCTATACTTAATTGTACAGGTTATGAGGCTGGTGCATCTGGTTATTAGACGGAGCTTGATTCTGATTATAGTTGGACCTGACTTCACGGTACGCTGCTTCTCCTGACGATCCTCGGCAGCACCATGGAGTTTCTTTTGCTTATTTCCCGTCTATTTCTTTCAGATAGTGGGACTGTATATTATATCTTTTGTATATTCTGTTAGTATGCCTGCAGGACTTGTGACAGTAGTTCCTGGCACACACGTGGTAGTTATTATGGATTACGTGTCTGTATATATTTTGGCTCACGCCTCCTTATGACCGCTTTTGATTAAAACTGGCTAACTATCCTTTTCGATTTAAGTTTTAAGCTTTAAAACTTGGTATATGTTGAAATGTTTAATGAAATAAGAAAGAACCCTTAGTAAATTGAGTGTTGGCTAGCCCGACCCCGCTCTTGGGCGCCATCACCACCAGAGTTAGGATTTTGTGTCGTGACAACATGGTATCAGAGCTCTATTTTCACGTAAGTCTCACGAGTCACGGGAAACCCCAGTAGAGTCTTGCGGATCAGTATGTAGGCTATAGGGTGTAAGGAAACCTCTCCTTATTTTTATTTTATCGTGCGGTCGATGGTTTACTAAATCTCATTCTTCTATTCTCTCACAGATGGTGAGGACACGTGCATCCGATGTTCCGGACCTAGGAGGGGCCACTTACCCCATTTTTTGAGGCCGTGGTAGAGGCCGGGGGAGGGTACCGGCCTGAGGTAGTGGACGAGGGCGTCCCAGAGCTATCCTAGTTGCACCACCACCAGAGGATCCTACTATAGAGGAGCAGGGTGAGGTGCACCCAGAAGATCCTGCTCTAGTGGACTTTATGACGGCGCTAGGCTTCCAGGAGATCATGGGCCGTATGATGCGGTTTACAGACACCATGTCCCAGGATGCTTTATTTCTAGAAGATCCTGCCACATCTCAGGCGGGAGGGGGGGCCCAGACTCCTACCACCCAGGCTGCAGGTCAGGCAGCAGCATTACATCATACCCCAGGTACACTGCCTGTGGGTGGGGTCCAGCGTGTAGCAGTAGCACCTGATCCCAGACCAGATGTGGACAGCGATCCGCCGATGTTATTGGATAGATGGACTCGATTGCACCTTCCAGAATACGGGGGTGAGCGAGGTGAGGATGCTCAGGATTTTGTTGACAGGTGCAGGGACATGCTGCACAATATGAGGATATTAGAGACCCATGAAGTGGACTTCACTACCTTCCAGTTAGAGGGCAGAGCTCGTAGATGGTGGCAGTCCTATATTCTCAGCAGGCCAGCAGATTCTCCTTCTATCACTTAGGATCAGTTCCCTAAGATGTTTCTAGACAGGTATATCCCACTCTCTAAGAGGGAAGAGCTGCGGTATCAGTTTGAGCAGCTGGAGTAGGGACATATGTCAGTGATAGATTATGAGGCTACATTTTAAAAATTGTGATGCCATGCACTCATGACATTACCTACTGATGCCGAGAGAGTGTGGAGATTTGTAGCGGGGCTACGCTCAGGTATTAGGGCCTACATGGCCTGAGAGGTGGAGATGGGGACTCCCTATTAGCTAGTGGTCGAGATAGCTCGTCGGATTGAGGGCTATCGATCAAGAGGAAGAGAGCAGGGTCAACAGGACAAGAGAGCCAGATTCTCTTGAGATTTCAGAGGTGCCCTGGTTAGGAGCAGAGGTCAGTTCGGTAGTGGTCAGCCCAGCAGGCCTCCATATTCAACACCCCCACCACCTCCCTGAGGTGTTCCAGCGAGGCCTCATTTCACCGCCATCCCAGTGCGTTCCTACCACCCTCCAGCCATTCAGATTTCACCCAGTGGTTATTCCAGTTATCCTAGATCCCCCAGTCTTTACTTTAGTGCTATGCCAGAGAGTAACCATCACTCTCCGGCCATTCAGGGTTCCACTTCGAGGCAGCAGGATATGATACCTGGAGGTTGTTATGAGTGTGGGGATCCAGGTCATATGAAGAGGCATTGTCCCAGGTTTTGGGGCAAAGCAGCACAACAGGGTTATCAGCGTATGAGTCAAGCACCAGCCATTAGGCCACCTAGAGGTGGGGGATAGGTCGGCAGGGGTTGTTCTAGAGGTAGAGGCCAGTTAGGGGGAGGTCAGTCAGCTCCTGTTCATTCTGGCGGGGCTCAGTCTTCCGGTGCTCCAGCTAGATTTTATGCTATTCCGGCCAGATCAGATGCAGTGGCCTCAGACGTCGTGATCACATGTATTATTTCAGTATGTGGTAGAGAGGCATCAGTGTTATTTGATCCACGATCCACCTATTCCTATCTTTTGGTCTTATTTGCTCATTTTCTGGATGTTCCTCGTGAGTCCTTGGGTTCTCCTATATATGTGTCCACTCCTGTGGGCGATTCTGTGGCGGTGGACCAGGTTTACCGGTACTTTATGGTTACATTATGCGGGTTCGAGACTCGAGCGGATCTCTTATTGCTTGACATGGTTGATTTTGAGGTTATATTAGGCATGAATTGGCTATCTCCTTATCATGCCGTGCTAGATTGCCATGCCAAGGCAGTTACTTTAGCCATGCCCGAGTCGCCTAGGCTGGAGTGGAGAGGTTCTTCAGTTAGTGCAGCCAACCGGATTATTTCATTCCTGAAGGCTCGACATATGGTCGAGAAGGGTTGTCTGGCCTATCTTGCTTATGTGCGGGACATCGCTGCCGAGTCTTTGACGATTGATGCAGTGCCAGTTTTTCGAGAGTTTGCTGATGTATTTCCTTCAGACCTTCCGGGCATGCCTCTGGATCGTGATATTGATTTTTGCACTAATGTAGCTCCAGTCACTCAGCCTATTTCCATTCCCCCATATCGTATAGCTCCGACGGAGTTGAAGGAGCATCGTGAGGAGTTGTTGGCTAAGGGGTTCATCAGACCGAGTGTATCGCCGTGGGGTGCTTCGATTCTATTCGTGAAGACCAAGGATGGGTCCATACATATGTGTGTTGATTACCGCCAGTTGAACAAGGTCACCAATAAGAACAAGTATCCTTTGCCGCGCATCGATGATTTGTTTGACCAGTTGCAGGGTTCTCGGGTGTTTTCTAAGATTGATTTGAGATCGGGATATCATCAGTTGAGGATTCAGACCTCAGATGTTCCGAAGACTCATTTTTATACGAGGTATGGCCATTATGAGTTCCTAGTGATGTCCTTTGGCTTGACTAATGCCCCAACAACATTTATAGACTTGATGAATAGGGTGTTCAGGCCGTATATTGGTTCCTTTATTTTGTCTTCACTGATGACATTTTGATTTACTCACGTAGCCTGGGGGAGCACGAGCAGCATTTGAGAGTTATACTCCAGACTTTGCGAGAACAGAAGTTTTATGCTAATTTCTCCAAGTGCGAGTTCTGGTTGGATTCTGTGGCATTCTTGGGGCATGTGGTATCCGGAGAGGGTATCAAGGTTGATCCTCAGAAGATTGAGGCAGTTCAGAGTTGGCCGCGCCCCACTTCAGCTACAAAGATCAGAAGTTTTTCAGGCCTAGCAGGCTATTACCGTCGATTTGTAGAGGGGTTCTCTTCTATTGCAGCTCCATTGACAAGATTGACTCAAAAGAATGCCCCATTTCGATGGTACGACGAGTGTGAGGTGAGATTTCAGAAGCTCAAGATAACATTGACCTCAACATCAGTTCTGGTATTGCCTTCCGATTCGGGGATGTATACAGTTGTTTGGGATGTGTGTTGATGCAGGAGGGGAGAGTTATTACTTATGCTTCACGCCAGCTGTAGGTTAATGAGAAGAATTACCCTGTGCACGATTTAGAGCTGGCGGCGATTCCTCATGCTCTTAAGATTTTGAGGCACTACTTGTATGGAGTGTCCTGTCAAGTTTATACAGACCACCGCAGCTTGCAGCACTTGTTTAAGCTGAGTGCAGCGCAAATGGCTTGAGTTGTTGAAGGATTATGATATCACCATCCTTTATAATCTACGCAAGGCAAATGTGGTAGCAAATGCCTTGAGTAGGAAGGCTGAGAGTATGGGTAGTTTGGTTTATATTGCAGCAGATGAGAGACCTCTAGCCTTGGACGTTTAGTCATTGGCTAATCGCCTGGTGAGGTTAGCACATGTGGTTACTCAGTCTTCGTTATTGGGAGAGATTAAGGCTCGACAGTTTGATGATCCGTACTTGGCAGAGCTACGGGAGACAGTGGTTCAGGGTGGTGCCAAGGAGGTTACTATTGGCGAGGATGGTGTCCTGAGACTTCAGGGCCGTTTATGTGTTCCTAACGTCGATGGCCTAAGAGGGCGGATTCTAGAGGAGGCACACAGTTCATGGTATTATGTTCATCCTGGTGCTACATAGATTTATCGTGATTTGAAGCAGCATTTCTTTTGGAGGCGTATGAAGACGGACATTGTGGAGTATGTGGCTAGGTGTCCTAATTCCCAGCAGGGCCTTTTTGGCCGAGTTTGACATCGGTCAACATTTTGAGTAAACGACCTCATAATCGAGTTTCGACGGTTTCGGTGGCTTTGTATGATAATTTCGGACTTGGGCGTATGTTCGGAATGGGTTTTGCATGACCTGGGAGCGTTTCGCCGCCCAATATTGAAATAAGAGTTTCCTTAAGTTCATATTGTGGTTTGGTACGTGTTTTTGTGTTATCAAGGTCCGAACGGAATTTTGAGACTCAGAATAGTTCCTTAATGTCATTTATGACTAGGCTGCAAACTTTGGTGTCATTCCGAGTAGTATAGGTCGGTTCGGCGTATTGATATCGAATTCAATAACTAGAAGTTCTTAAGTTTTGATTCTAGGGGTTTTGAGGTGTGATTTTGAGTTTTGGCGATGTTTTGAGTGTTCTGAAGGCTCGAGCGAGTCTGTATTATGATCCAGGACTTGTTGGTATATTTGGACGGAGGCTCGGGTGGGCCCGGGTGCCTCTCGAGCACCAAACAAGGCCAAAAAACTAGCTGAAACAGTTGCTGGTGCACCTGATCTGGTCTCACCGCAGGTGCGGTTTCCCAGTCGCAGGTGCGGGCCCTTTCCCGCTGGTGCGGACTCTTTCCCGCAGGTGCGAGCCCAGGCCCTTGTCCCATTTTCTGCAGGTGCGAGCTATTGCTCGCAGGTGCGAGACCGCATGTGCGGTCAGCCGCAGGTGCAGAACAATCGTAGGCAGTGTATTTTTTATAACTTGGGAAATGTTGATTTTCTCAATCTTTCTTCCACCATTGTCGACATAGAGAGCCTCGGAAAGAGCCAATCCACCTAGCTATTGATAAGGTAAGTAAATTCTACCTTAGTATTAGTTTAATACATGAATTACTAGTTAAATTAACTACTTAATTTGTGAAAATCAAGGAAATGGGTAGTGACCTAGGGCATTCGAGAGTTTTGAGAATTACCCGTGAATTGAATATGGAATCATACAAAAATCATATATTAACGATCTTTAGGTTATGGGTGAGTGTTTCCTTCGAGAATTTTCAGAATCCGAGCATGCGGGCTTGGGGGTGGATTTTTTGATTTCTTCGAGAATGATGAATTGACTAAATAAGTAGGAGAATTCGTTGATTTATTTATGTAGCGTTTGATTAGTTTCCAGTCCTTGGGAGACGAGTTCGGAGTTTCGGGCGCATTCTTGACCCTAGGAGTAGGTTCGACAAGAGGTGAGTCTCATTTCTAATCTTGTAAGAGGGAACTGTTCCCCTAGGTGATTTAAATGGCTATGTGCTAATGTTTGTGGGGTAAGCACAAAGTGACGATAGTCCATACGTAGCGACTATTATTGTTATGTCCGGGTAGTTAGGCCTACACCATGCCTTGTGTTTTTCCTTGAAATGAACTATATGCTTGATGAATTAGTGTTAATTGCGGCTTGTTTCCCTAAGATCATGGAATTTAAGAAATTTTAAAGAAATTGTTCACTGAAAAGTAATTTATGAAGAATATTGTGTTGATTGTGTGTGCATGTGACCGCTTTGCAATTTCTATTCCGCGAGCGGAATGTTATTTCCTCCACTCTCATGGAAGCGGGTTGTACGCTACGGTGAGATTGAAGGATACATTATGGTTGGGGCTATTCGACCCTCGGTAGTGCACATATTATGATGGCTCATGCCCGATTGTCTTTATCCTGTATGTGCATGCTAAATTTTTAATGATTCTTTTTATAGATATTGAGTTGGAAGATATTTTTAAAGAAAGGAAAAATGAAATAGTAATTGTTTATTTACTTCCAGTATTTTTTTGAATTATAGTTATCTTTAATGTTTATTGTTTCTATCATCCTTGTATGCCTATTACTGATATCATATCTTGTTTAATCATTTTGTTGGACCTTAGTGAGTGTTAAGTCGACCTCTCGTCACTGCTTCTTGGAGGTTAGGGAGGATACTCACTGGGTACATATTTGTTTATGTACTCATGCTACGCTTCTGTACTTAATTGTACAGGTGATGAGGCTGGTGCATCTGGTTATCAGATCGGAGCTCGATTTTGATTATAGTTTGACCTGACTTCAGGGTGAACTGCTTCTCCTGACGATCCTCGGCAGCACCATGGAGTTTACTTTGCTTATTTCCCGTCTACTTCTTTCAGATAGTGGGACTATATATTATATCTTTTGTATATTCTGTTAGTATGCCCGTAGGACTTGTGACACTAGTTCCTGCCACACACGTGGTAGTTATTATGGATTACGGGTCTGTATATATATTGGCTCACGCATCCTTATGACCGTTTTTGATTAAAACTGGCTAATTATCCTTTTCGATTTATGTTTTAAGCTTTAAAACTTGGTATATGTTGAAATGTTTAGTCAAATAAGAAATAACCCTTAGTAAATTGAGTGTTGGCTTGCCCGACCCCGCTGTTCGGCGCCATCACGACCAGAGTTAGGATTTTCGGTCGTGACAACATGGTATCAGAGCTCTATGTTCACGTAAGTCTCACGAGTCAAGGGAAAACGCAGTAGAGTCTTGCGGATCAGTATGGAGGCTATAGGGTGTTAGGAAACCTCTCCTTATTTTTATTTTATCGTGCAGTCGATGGTTTACTAAATCTCATTCTTCTATTCTCTCACAGATGGTGAGGACGCGTGCATCCGATGTTCCGGACCTGGGAGAGGCCACTTACCCTATTTTTCGAGGCCGTGGCAGAGGCCGGGGGAGGGTACCAGCCTGAGGTAGGGGACGAGGGTGTCCCAGCAGATCCTGCTCCAGTGGACTTTATGACGGCGCTAGGCTTCCAGGAGATCATGGGCCGTATGATGCGATTTATGGACACCATGTCTCAGGCTGGTTTATTTCAAGCAGAACCTGTCATATCTCAGGCGGGAGGGGGGCCCAGACTCCTACCGCCCAGTTCTGGTATTACCTTCCGGTTCGGGGATGTATACAGTGTGTTGTGACGTTTCGCGCGTTGGTTTGGGATGTTTGTTGATGCAGGAAGGGAGAGTTATTACTTATGCTTCGCAACAGCTGAAGGTTAATGAGAAGAATTACCCTGTGTACGATTTAGAGTTGGTGGCAATTGTTCATGCTCTTATGATTTTAAGGCACTACTTGTATGGGGTGTCCTGCTAGGTTTATACAGACCACCTCAGCTTGCAACACTTGGTTAAGCTGAGGGT
Source organism: Nicotiana knightiana (assembly GCA_005239525.1). NCBI lineage: Eukaryota > Viridiplantae > Streptophyta > Magnoliopsida > Solanales > Solanaceae > Nicotiana > Nicotiana knightiana. Next base: position 2,923 of record ML435394.1, on the reverse strand, counting down.
AGCGCAGATGGCTTGAGTTGTTGAAGGATTATGATATCACCATCCTTTATCATCCAGGCAAGGCAAATGTGGTAGCAAATACCTTGAGCAGGAAGGCAGAGAGTATGGGTAGTTTGGCTTATATTGCAGCAGATGAGAGACCTCTACCCTTGGAAATTCAGTCCTTGGCTAATCTCCTGGTGAGGTTAGACCTTTCAGAGCCTCACCGAGTTTTAGCACATGTGGTTGCTCAATCTTTGTTATTGGGAGAGATTAAGGCTCGGTAGTTTAATGATCCATACTTGGCAGAGCTACGGGAGACAGTGGTTCAGGGTGGTGCCAAGGAGGTTACTATTGGCGAGGATGGTGTCCTGAGACTTCAAGGCCGTTTATGTGTTCCTAACGTTGATGGCCTAAGAGGGAAGATTCTAGAGGAGGCACACAGTTCATGTTATTCTGTTCATCCTGGTGCTACGAAGATGTATCATGATTTGAAGTAGCATTTCTTGTCGAGGCGAATGAAGAAGGACATTGTGGAGTATGTGGCTAGGTGTCTTAATTGCCAGCAGGTTAGTACGAGCACCAGAGGCCAGGAGGCCTACTGCAGCAGATGCCTATTCCATAGTGGAAGTGGATACGCATCACTATGGACTTCGTTGTTGGGTTGCCTCGGACTCTGCGGAAGGTTGACACGGTCTGGGTCATAGTGGATAGATTGACCAAATCAGCACATTTCATTCCATTGGCTACTACATATACTTCAGAGAGGTTGGCACAAATCTACATTAAGGAGATAGTCTAGTTGCACGGTGTGCCGATTTCCATTATATCTGGTCGAGGTCCTCATTTCACCTTGCGCTTCTAGAGAGCATTGCATAGTGAAATGGGTACCAAGATAGACCTCAACAAAACATTTCACCCTCAGACTGATGGCCAGTCGAAGCGTACAGTTCAGATATTGGAGGACATGCTCAAGGCATGTGTGATTGACTTCGGAGGTCAATGGGACCAATTCTTGCCTTTGACCGAGTTTTCTTACAATAATAGTTATCAGTCCAGCATCGAGATGGATACATTTGAGGCCTTGTATGGTCGACGATGCCGTTCTCCTATCGGGTGGTTTGAGCCTGGCCAGGCTAAGTTATATGGCTTTGACCTGGTGAGGGATGCTTTGGAGAGGGTGAAGTTGATTCAGGAGAGGCTCCGCACAGCACAGTCCAGACAGAAGAGTTATGCGGATCAGAGGGCACGTGATGTATCATTTATGGAGGGAGACAATGTTCTGTTGAAGGTCTCACCGATGAAGGGTATTGTGAGGTTCGGGAAGAAGGGCAAGCTGAGCCCGAGGTTTATAGGTCCCTTCGAGGTGTTGAGGCATGTTGGGGAGGTTGCTTATGAGCTAGATTTACCTCCCAGTTTATCAAGAGTTCATCCGGTCTTCCATGTATCCATGCTCCGGTAGTACCACGCCAACTTCTCTCACGTGGTTTATTTCAGCACTATTCAATTGGATGAGAGGTTGGGCTACGAGGAGGAGCCAATTGCTATTATTGATAGACAGGATCGCCAGTTGAGGTCCAAGAGAGTTTTTGTGGTGAAGGTCCTGTGGAGGGGCCAACCAGTCGAGGAAGCGACCTGGGAGTCCGAGGAGGACATGCGGAGCAGATATCTGCACTTATTCAGCACTTCAGGTATGATTCTAAACACGTTCGAGGATGAACGTTCATCGAAGAGGTGGAGAATGTAACGACCCGACCAGTCGTTTTGCGTAATCCGACCCCGTTCCCACAAATTAAACTTTCCATAACGACTTATTGTGATTTATGACTTGCGGGGGCAGGTGGTCCGGGATACGGAAGTGTTTAGAGCAATAACGGAACACTTAGTTCTTTAAGGTTGGCCTTTTTGGCCGAGTTTGATATTGGTTACCATTTTGAGTAAACGACCTCGGAATCGAGTTTTGACAATTCTGGTAGCTTTGTATGATAATTTTGGACTTTGGCTTGTGTTCGGAATGGGTTTTGGATGACTCGGGAGCATTTTGGCACCCAATATCAAAATAAGAGTTTCCTTAAGTTCATATTGTGGTTTGGTACGTGTTTTTGTGTTATCGAGGTTCGAACGGAATTCTGAGACCGACAATAGTTATGTTATGTCATTTATGAATTGCCCGCAAACTTTGGTGTCATTCCGAGTAGTATAGGTCGGTTCGGCGTATTGATATCGAATTCAAGAACTTGAAGTTCTTAAGTTTTGATTCTAGGAGTTTTGAGGTGTGATTTTGAGTTTTTGCGTTGTTTTGAGTGTTCTGAAGGCTCGAACGAGTCTGTATTAAGATTTGGGACTTGTTGGTATATTTGGATGGGGGCTCGGGTGGGCCCGGGTGCCTCTCGGGCACCAAACAAGGCCAAAAAACCAGCTGAAACAGTTGCTGGTGCACCTGATCTGGTGTGACCGAAGGTGCAGTTTCCCAGTCGCAGGTGCGGAACCGCTCCTGCAGTCCTAGCCTCGCAGGTGCGACCCCCATGTGATTTGCCATGTTCTTGCAGGTGCGGGCCCTTTCCCCCAGGTGCGGACTCTTGCCCGCAGGTGCGAGCCCAGGACCTTGTCAAATTTTCTGCAGGTGCGAGCTATTGCTCGCATGTGCGGTCCTTGAGCCGCAGGTGCAGAACCACCGTAGGCAGTGTGTTTTTTAAAACACGGGAAATGTTCATTTTCTCGATCTTTCTTCCACCATTGTCGACCTAGAGAGCCTCGGAAAGAGCCAATCCACCTAGCTACTGATAAGGTAAGTAAATTCTACCCTAGTATTAGTTTAATACATGAATTACTAGTTAAATTAACTACTTAATTAGTAAAAATCAAGAAAATGGGTAGTAAACTAGGGCATTCGAGAATTTTGTGAATTAACCGTGAATTGGCTATGAAATCATACAAAAATCAT
>ML435393.1:2275-21670 GCA_005239525.1 Nicotiana knightiana | reverse complement strand
ATTAATACCACCATAAGTTTGTCCCCCAACGGGTTCCACCAAAACCCTATATTACGAAAATTATCTACTCATATTCATAAATATCAAATGTAAAATAACTTGCATAATTGAATTACAGAGTAATGAACTAAGGAGATAAAAATCAATGTTTTTGCTTTTCTGAGTAGTAATCCACAGGTTTTCTTTTACTTTGATGATTTCCTCTCTTCGAATCCTTCGTATGTCTTCCGATCCTCTCAAATCCTCTTTAAGTTGTGTTTTAGGGGTCTATTTATATGTTTAGTACAAACCCTAAACGTGTAGGAGACTTCTATTCCAACCGGGAAACACTTAAGCTCGTCAAAACTCGGAATTGACCGAAACAGGGGCCTGGCGTTTGGGCGCTGGCGCCTGGCTAACTCCAGGCTAAGGCTGGCGTTTGGACTCTAACGCCTGGCTAACGCCAGGCTAGGGCTGGCGTTTGGACTCTAACGCCTGGCTTAGCCTGGAGTTAGCCAGGCGCCAGCGCCCAAACGCCAGGCTAAGGCTGGCGTTTGGACTCTAACGCCTGGCTAACGCCAGGCTAGGGCTGGCGTTTGGACTCTACCTCCTGGCTAACACCAGGCAGGGCCAGGCGTTTGGGATCTGGCACCCGGCTATAGCCCGGTGAACTCCTCCTCGCCTCTTGAGCGTATTTTCGATGTATTTGCATCCATTTAGCTCGGTTTCCATCTCCAATTCACCTACACATGAAATAGACTCTATTATGCACATAAAAAGTGTATTTTTATCATTAACGCACATAAAATGTAGGGCATATAACATGTTAAACCATGAATTCTAGCCGCGCATCACATAGCAAATAAGACTCTATACCTAATCCCTCAAACTAAGGTTAGGCCAAACACTTACCTCGACTCCAAGAATGCAAGTCAAGCCTCAATCACGGCCTTTCCTCTTGAATCCAACTCTGAAACGATAATATCTAGACATAATTGACTTAATAACATTAATGACTATTCAATAACTCAATCCCAAAGCCTAATTACACATTTCCCATAATTCTTCCAAAAATACCAAAATTCGATCCCGGGCCCGCTTGGTCCAAACTCGAGGTTTGGACCAAAACCCGATGACCCATTCCCCCATGAACTCGAATATACAATTTGTTTTGAAATACGACCCCAAAATGAGGTTGAATTCCCAAAATTTCCAAAAGCACTAACTCTACCCAAAACCCCCCAATTTCTACCCTTGATTCCATGTTTTTAGACCTAGAATCTTGTGATTGATGAAGGAAATGGAACAAAATTAGAGTTAAGGACACTTACCTATGAAGCTATGGTGGAATGGTCTCCTAAGACTCGCCCAAGATGAGTGGAGAAGAAGAAAATGGTGAAAGATATGAAAATCCCGAAATGGATATTCTGTTTTTGAGTAATTAAATAACTGGGCGGATTTACCCTACGCGATTGCGGGAGCAGGGCTGCGATCGCGGAGAGTACTGGACTTCAGATTTACGCGATCGTGAAGTAAGGAGTGCGATCGCAGAGAACCCGAACTAGGACCCACGCGATCTCGAACGAAAGAATGCATTCGCACAGAACAATTGCTACCCAGCCCCCAACCCCACAGGAGACTTACGCGATCGCGGACATAGGGTTGCGTTCGCGTAGAGCTTAAACCCCAAAGCTCCGTGTTCGCACCCAACTCCTTGCGATCGCGCAGAGCAAATTAGCCACCCCACCCAATTGCACATCGCGATCGCGTGCACTACACCGCGATTGCAGAGAAGGAAATAGATGGACACCAGATACTGACTAAAACACCAGAAATTTCCTAAGTTTAGCACCCCGACACCTACTCGAAACTCACCCGAGCCCTCAGGGCTCAAAACCAAATATACACACGCCTCCAAAATCATCCTACGAACTTATTCGAGTAATTAAACCACTAAAATAAGATAAAAAATAATGAATTAAACTCAAAAATTCATAGAATTTCCTCAAACTTCATAAACTATCGAATTTTCCAATTTTGATCCGAAACACGTCAAACCAAGTCTGTTTCTTTCCAAATTTTACAGATAACTCACATAATACATATTGAACCTGTTCCGGGCTCCGGAACCATAATATGGGCTCGGTAACACAGATTTTATATCAAAGTTTATTTTCAAATGTCTTTATTATTTCCAGAAAATAATTTCCTTTAAAAATTCACTTCTCAGACTTGAGACCTCGGAATTCGATTTCGGGCATACGCCCAGGTCCCATATTTTCCTACGGACCCTCAGGGACCGTCAAATCACGGGTCCGGGTCCATTAACCAAAAATGTTGACCAAAGTCAAGTTTATTCCATTAATTATCATTAATTCAACTGTTTAACACATTTCCACATAAAGGCTCCCCGGCTACGCGCTCGGGCTGCGCACACACATCGAGGTGAGATTAACGGAGGTTTTCGGGACCTCGGAACACAGTTTTTGCTAAATTTACACAAGATAACCTTTTGGGTCATCACAATTATGGGTTAAACTTCCAAATCTTCCCTAGAGCTGCTGTGCAATGAACTCTCTTAGTAGGATTGTAAGTAGATTAGGTGTTCCTCTGTATGCGGATGAGTGCACAACAAGCAGGAACGAATTTTCTATGCTTCTAGTTGAAGTAGATGTGACTAGGGATTTAACGAATGTCGTTAAGGTACTAGATCCAAATGGAAGACTGTTTGAACAAGAGGTTGTGTACTATTGGGTTCCTGATTATTGTCATACGTGCTTAGAAGTTGGGCATATCTTTAAACCAGTACAGAAACAACCGCAAGCAGTAATTCCTAAAGAAAAAGCTGCTAAACCTAATCAAACTTGGCTGGAAAAAAACAACAACTACTGGGGCTCAATAATGTGGCCTACCTGCTAGAAAAGAAGAGGAAGGAGAGTAGCCAGGCCAGATCAAAAGTACCTAAAAAATAACACAAATACAGAATAAATAGTGGAGTAATGTAAAAGGAAAATTTGCTGCAAAAGGGGTGCAACAAACTGAGATAGCCAATATGTGTGTTGCAAACTATTTTGGCCTTTTAGATGAAGCTACCAGTCAGCAAATGATATCAAGATGTGATTCATGGAAGGGATCCAGGAGGGTCAAATTCAATCTTTATTCCAATATAAATTTGATAACTTGGAATGTGAGGGGCTTGAGCAAGATCTACAAGCAAAAAAAGTTTAAGTCATTTATAAGAAACAACAACATTGTTCTTATTGCAGTTTTAGAGCATATAGTAAAGGAGGAAAATGCAAAGAAAATAATTGATGAATTTGAATGGGGGTGAAATTGGTGTCACAATTATGAATACAGCTGAAGGGCAGGATGGGTTTTCTGGGACCCTGAATACATCACATATAGTATATTTAGCAAGTTTGAGCAGTAGATTCATGGTAGAGTACATGTTCCAAGCTCAAATATAGAATTCAACTTCACTGCTATATATGATTTGCATACCATCGAGGACATGAAGAAGTTATGGGTTGATTTGAGATCATTGCAGAACCTTCAATAGAGACCCCATTTAGCTATTGGTGATTTCAACACTGTATTGCCTGTTAAGGATAGACACGGTGGAGCCCCAGTACAGGTAGCCAAGATCAGGGATTTGAATGAACAACTACTAGACACTGGTATGACTGAGATAAGGTCTGTTGGGAGATACTTGGACATATCGTCATGTATTCAGCAAAATAGACAGGGCAGTAGGTAATGCCGAATGGCTGCTATTGAACTGGATGAAGCTTTACCAAAGGGACCAAGAACTTTCAGGTTCTTAAATTGTATAGCTGCACATGGGGATTTCTTGGAAGTGCTTGCTAATGCTTGGCGCATACATGTAAGTGGTAGGCTCATGATAATGTATGGAAGAAATTAAAGGAAGAAAAGAATGGCCTTAATTTACTAAATATCAAAGAGTTTCGAGGTGTGGATACTAAAATAAAAGTTTTGAGGCAGCAGCTTGGAGAGATTCATGAAGTAATGAGGGATCCTAGTCATTGTCTTGAACTTTTTGTCGAGGAAAGAGAGATCAAAATGTAGTTGGAAAAATGGGATACCATTAAGGAGAGCATTTTCAGGAAGAAATCAAGGGTGCAATAGTTACAACTGGGAGACTCTAACACTGCTTTCTTTTTTGCAAATATGAATAATAGACTCTCTCAAAATAAGATCAAGAGATTGATTAATGTAGATGGAATTATGCTGCAAGATCAACATGCTATCACTGAGGAAATTACCAACTTTTACAAAATATTACTTGGATTTGCAGCAGTCAGTTGCCAACTATAAATCCCCTTGTTATGAGGGAGGGAAGGATACTGAACAGGAAACAACAAGTATAATTATGAGCCATGAACTATTCAAGGAGTATGAAAGGAAGGAAATTTCACCTAGGTGTATGTTGAAAATTTATATGAGAAAAACGTATGATTTGGTTGAATGATCTTATTTGGAACAAATTTTCACCTGCCTGAATTTTCTGAGGTATTTGTATAATGATTAAAGGTCTGTATTAGCATAGTGTCTTACTCAATCATCATCAATGGTGTCCCGACCACACATTTCCAGGCAATGAAGTGGTTGAGACAAGGGGACCCCCTCTCCCTTTTCCTATTCTTGCTAGCTATGGAATATTTGAATAGACTATTGGAGACCTTAAAGAGACAGTCAAATTTCAATTTCCAACCTAATTATGCAAAGCTGAACATCACTCATCTAGGTTTTGTTGATGACCTTCTACTCTTTTGTGGAGGTACTCCTATGTCAGTCCAAATGATATATGGTTGCTTCTAAGTTTTCTCCCATGCTTTAGGTTTAATAGCAAATATTGACAAGAGCTCTATTTATTTTGGAGGGGTTGGCACAGAGGATCAGAATACTATCTTACATATTTTGGGCTTCACAAAAGGAGAACTATCCTTTAGGTACCTTGGAATTCCTTTGAGCACAAGAAGGACTACTGTAATTCAATATAAGCCTCTATTGAATAAGATACTGCACAAAATTACTTCTTGGACTGCTAGATTTTTGTCTTATATTGGAAGACTACAACTGATAAAATATGTCTTATTCTCTGTCCAAAGTTTTTGGTCTCAGGTTTTCATACTACCAAAAAAATTGTGGAGCAGATTCTTGTGGACTAGGGGTGCTGAGTTATCAAGGAAAGCTTTGATTGCTTGGGAAAGACTGTGCTGTCCTAAAACTGCAGGTGGTCTTGGCTTTCTGGATGTACAAACTTGGAATAAAGCTGCCATTGGCAAGCTATGATGGAATTTATGCAAAACAAATGGACAAGCTATGGGTGCAATGTGTTCCTGCTTACTACATTAAGTGAGATGAATATGGGATGTACAAGTGAACTAGGCTTTGTAGGTGGTAAGGAAGATCATCAAAGCTAAAGAGACCTTTGTAGAAGCAAGCTATCGGGAAGAAGATGTGCATTAGTTAAATAAGTTATCTGTTAAGGAGATTTACTGCATACTAAGAGGAGATTTCCCTAGAGTTGAATAGTAGAGAATAATATGGAACAATCATAGCACTCCCAGGTGGAATTTTATTTTGTATCTAGCCATCCGCAAGAGGCTACTTATCAAGACTAGATTGGCACAATGATGCCATATTGATGATTTGAGTTGCCCCCTTTGCGATACATCAGATGAGTCCATTGATCATCTTTTCTTTCAATGCCTCTAGTCTATATTGTTGAAATGGCAGGATGATATTACTTGGGCTGTTAGGCATATGCAGGGAAGTCTACTGGTACGATACTATTTAGAATGACTCTAGCCGCCTGCCTTTATTGTGTTTGGAACGAAAGCAATCGAAGGTTGTTTCACCAGAGAACTAGAACTGCAGATATCCTAGTAAGACAACTGATTCGGGAGATTCATTATAGAGGAGCTAAGAGACCACGGTTGCATGGGAAGTTAGCAGGTCTTAGTTTATATTCATAATATAATCTGTTAGCTTTGTCCCTTTAGTTGATAGGCTATGATGCTATATACATATTTGGGGCATCATGTCCAAATCGTGCTGAGATTTCATTTTTTCGTATGTTGTACTTATTACAATTTGTAAATAAAATTCTCTTAATTACCAAAAAAACTCAAACATCTTGAATCGTTAGGTATGATTAACTACGTGTATGGAAAAGATTGAAATAATTTTCGCATGAATTCTCTCTCGGTACACGTTTAGTCAAGGAAGGAGTACTTGCACCAACGATGGCAAGGCGACAGAAATAACCAGCAACGGCGAACTCAACTGTAACTCCGACAACCACTAGACAACATACATTCACTCCATTAACATTTAGAAGCTTTCTCCCAGCTCAATTTCAACCAATTAGAGAGGAAAGTGAAAGCAACTCTGAAAATGAATGTAACAGTGCAGATCAAATTGCAGAGGAGGAGAACCAGAAGGGTAAAATTCAAGTGCCAGCAATACCTCAGAGACTACAATTCTCAGAGGCAGGATCTTCTGTGCAGCCTTCCTCAACCCTAGAAGAACAAGTACCAGCAGCTCGAGGAGAAAACTCGATGAAGCAACATGCAAAAGACCTAAGGAAGCTAAATCGAAGCTCTCAGATGGGAATGAGACTGGATTATGTGCCTCCTAGTCATCGAGAGGGTAAGATTGTAGTTCAAATTGTTGAGGATGATGTCCAAACTCTAAATGACCATTGGGCTACTGCATTAATTAGGTATGTACTAGATGAAACTCCGTATGAAAAATCTATAGAGAACTTTATTATTTCTGTTTGGGATTTTGTTTCAAAGACACAAATTCTGTATATATAGTGATGGTTACTATGTGTTTCGATTCTCAACAATTGAGGATAGAGATCTAGTGATGCAAGCAAACCCATATACATACCACAATAAGCTGTTTATTTTACAAAACTGGGAAAGACACTTCCATTTTGATCCTAACCGCATCACTACCATTCCTTTGTGGGTGAATTTATCAGGTTTGCCTGTTGGTTACTGGACTGCAGATGCACTTCGCAAAGTGGCTAGTGCTATTGGATCCCCTATGTACACTGATAGATATACAGTTGATCTCAACAAAATTTCATATGCCCGAGTTCTAGTGAAGGTTTATATCACAAAATCAATGCTGGAGAGTGTAGAAATTGACACTCCCTCAGGAACTATTCAGCAACAAATTGCCTATAATTAGAAACCAATGTTCTGCATAGACTGCAATCACTTTGGCCATGATAAGTTTGAGTGCTGGAGGAACAATCAACAAAACACTGATGAGGCAGAATTCTAGGCACCAAAAAGAAAGAAAAGGGAAAGGAAGAAAAAAGTAGTGCACGAATGGAGACCAAAGAAACCTATAGAGCATGGAAATGAAGAAGATGTAATAAAGGTGGGAGCTCCACAGGAAGAAGCTGGAAATGGCATACAAAAAAATAGTTGTTGGAGAGTCTCCAAGGCAACTACTCAGGAAGAATGGTAAATGCAGATTTCAACAAAGGAAGAGTACTGAAATAAGACAACAATCTCAACAGGAAGGAGGCATCAATGCAAATAGATTTATGATTCTAGAAGAATGTGTGCCAAGCACTTTTAGAGTGGAAGAGGCTGGAAATGATCCTGCATTCAAACACCCGTGATCGTGTGCACTTGACCACTAGAGGGCTGAACAAGCCCTATAAACAGAAGGAGTTGAGGATTTTTCTAAATAAGAATAAAGTAGATATCATTAGATGTCTGGAAACTAGTGTAAAGGAAAGAAAGGCAAAAAAAAATCTTAAACAAGCTGGCTAGAGACTGGGGCTATTGCTGTAATTATAAAGCAGTAAATGGTAGGATATGGCTATTATGGAGATTCCATATAATAGTCAAGGTCCTCAAAACTCATGAACAACTTATGCACTGCTCGATGGAGGATTCAGCAACAAACTTTCAGATTCTGTTGACAGTAGTCTATGCTAGGAACAAACCCCAGGAAAGGGATCTTCTATGGCATGATCTACAAATGCTAGGAAATCAGATTCAAACACCATGGCCTATTAGTGGAGACTTCAATAATGTATTGAGTACCGATGATAGAATATGATGTATGGGCACATATAAGCTGACTACCTAGACCCTAGAGTATCTGATCACTCACCAGTTATGATTCAGTTATGGGAAAGAATAGTTACTCACTCTAAGCCATTCAAGATATATATGGTGACAATGGAAAATCAAGATTTCTCACCACTAGTGAATAGAGTATGGCAAGTACCGGGAGAGAGGATCCAATGACAACTATATGAAAAAGGCTCAAAGGACTAGAAGATGAAACAAAGGGACTGAACAAGTCCATGGCAGCTTATGAGCAGAAGTTGAATCAAGCTAGACAAAGCCTAGAATGTATACAAGCAGAACTAGCTATTACTCCCTTTGGTCAACTGTTGATTGAACATGAGAAGCGAAGTATTAGTGAGTTGGAAAAGTGGAGCACAATAGAGGAGAAAATTCTGAGGCAAAAATCTAGAGCAAGATGGATTGAACATGGGGACTCCAATTCAAAATACTTCTATGCACAGATGAAGATCACAGAGCAAAAATGCCATCACTTCTATATATAATGATGTGAGAATAAAGATTAGTGATCAAAAAGCTGTGGAAAAATAATTCCTTACATTCTTTACAAAGCTTATAGGGAATGCAAATGGATTGATGCCCTGCCCAAACTCAAGCATCATCAAAACTGGCACTTGCCTTACCTTATATCACCAGCAAGATTTAATACAGGACATATCACCGGAGGAGATTGATGTAGCCATCAAGGACATGCCAAATGATAAAGCTCCTGGAGTGGATATGTTTCCTATAAAATTCTTCACTAAGAAATGGGAGACTGTGAAACAGGACATATATGGTGCAGTGAAACATTTCTTTCATACAGGAAAAATGATGACATCATGGAGTTGCACTGCTACTACATTGATCCTTAAGATTCCAGCAACAACCTCAGGTCAAAGATTATAGGCCAATAGCTTGCTGCACTACTTTGTACAAGATTATTGCTAAGATACTCACAAACAGACTCAAAAAAGTGATAGAGGTGATTATTGGGAAATCACAATCAGAAGAAGTATTATTAACAACATCCTATTTAGCCATGAACTATTTAAAGGCTATAATATGAAAGGTATATCTCCCATGTGTGTGCTGAAAGTGGATATTAGAAAGGCTTATGACTCATTGGAATGGCACTTTCTCAAGTGTATGTTAGCAGATCTTGGATTTCCTCAAAAGTTTATCAATTGGGTCATGGAATGTGTAACTACAGTTTCTTACTCATTGGTATTCAATGGAGGCCTTACCAAACTATTCCAAGCTAGGAGAGGAATCATGCAAAGGGACCCAATGTCACCCTATCTCTTCGTAATTTCAATGGAATACCTGCAAAGGGAGATGAACCAACTGCCCATGATCAAATAGTTCAAATACCACCCAAGATGCAAAAATCTAGGAGTGACACATATCTTTTTTGCTGATGACTTACTTGTGTTTTGCAGGGCAGATATTAATTCACTGACCATAATTCAAGAAACCTTTCAAAGGTTCTCTACTGCATTTGGTCTTCAGGAAAATGCAGATAAAAGCTTTAGTTACATTGTTGGGGTTCACAAGGAACTTAAAAACACACTGATAAGCTTGATAGGGTATGCAGAGGGTTCCCTTGCATCAAATACTTAGGAGTACCCTTGTCTTCCAAGAAACTGAATAAACAACAATGCCTACCATTAGTGAAGAAGATCACAGAAAGAGTGAACTGTTGGACATCAATTTGATTTCCTATTCAGGAAGGGTACATTTAATCAAGTCAGTGATCTTTGGTATGCAGACTTATTGACCCTAATCTTTCTATTTCCCAAGAGGATTATGAAGCTAATTGAAACTATTTGTAGAACCTATTTGTAGATCGGAACAAGTGCTACATCTAGGAAAGCATTAATTGCATGGGACAAAGTTTGCCAACCAAAGGCTGCTGGGAGCTTAAACATCATCAACGTGGAACTATGGAATAAAGCGGAAATCTTAAAGCAATTATGGGCATTGGCAAAGAAAAAGGATGCACTATGGATCAGATGGGCACATTGCTACTACATAAAGAACATAGATATAGACACTATGACTACGCCTAAGACAGTTGTTTGGGTGATTAGCAAGATCATGGACTCAAAGCAAGTATTGATGCAGATGAACACAATACAAGCCAACCTTAATACCAAGCTAACAACAATGGAGACTGAGGGCAGATTTTAGATAAAGAAGGAATATACTCAACTGCTACCACAACTCCCTAAAGTTTCCTAGAGTATTCATATGCACCCATAGATTCATCCTAGATTCAATTTCATCTGTGGATGGTTATCCATCAAATGTTAGCTATTATTGATCGGCTGCAGAAAGTTGGGATTCAAGAGCCATTGGATTGTGCTTTCAGTGCACAGAGCATTGAAACATTTATCCACCTTTTCTTTGGATGCTCCTTCACCAGTATACTCTGGAAAAAAATGTTTAACTGGTTGGGACATCACAGAAGAATAGACAGCTGGGAAAATGAGTTAGACTGGGTGAGCACTTTAGCCAAGAGGAAAACTGGTATAGCATCCATCACCACCTTAGTATTTGCCATGGTAATATACTGTATTTGGCGTGAAAGGAATTCAATCAGATTCAACAAAGAGAACTACGAGGCTGACGTGATCTGCAGAGAAATTGCAATACATATGCACATACAAGGGAGATCAAAGAGCAAACGACAATCAACATTGCAAGGCTTGAATTATTATCCATAGGATAGATTGATGGCTCAAAATTTATTAGAAGTGTACCTAGTATAGTTTAAGCTTGTTTTTTGGAGATGGATGGTCATCTAACTGGTATTGGAAAGACAATTTTTTTGATGAAATGGAAAGTCTGTTTAATCATAAATAAATAAAAAACATAATTTAATAGAATAATTATATGATTATTTAAAAAGGTTACTCATTTAGACAACATACACTAAGACTAGTCTATACTATATTAAAAGTACGAAACCCCTTATTGACATGTCGTTCACATTTTTTTACCATTTAAAAATAAGTTTTATATTGGACAAATGTTTAATTTAGGATACTTTCAATTTAGGAATTTAAAATCAATTATAAATTTAGTTATTACCTAATATGTAGGAGTTCAAAATTAACTAATAAGAAGAAAAATATTAAGAAGATAGAAGAGAATATAAAAAAGTAAAATAAGTTTTATGACAGACAAGAAAACTCCACGACAAAATATTATGTGTTATAAATAAAATTCTATTTAAGGTGAATGTCTATATTTTAGAGAGATCTTAGGGATTTTACTTGGTGGCTAAGTCACTCATAAATAGAGGGGTCCTATTCCATTATAATTCATCCCAAAATTTGATAAGAATTTCCTCTCTCTCTTTCTCTGCAATACTCTTCTTTTTTTTTATTGTTTCACAACACGTTATCAGCACGAGACTCTAACCAATTGAGTATGAGCTTTTGGGTTAAACATAATGATTGTCAATTGTTCCATGAACTTCCTTCATGATTAAATTCTGGGTTTAAGGTAAGTATTTTTCTTTATTTTTCTCTTTTAGATTCTTCAAATTCTACAATTTGATTTTGAACAAAAGTAAAGACAATAAACATTGATTATAACTCGAATAAAGTTTGCAAGAAATTATAACCACATGAAGTGGTAAAATTTCTATGTCTTTCCATGATCAAATTCATGTATGATTGTGGGTAAAGAAGTGGAACCCCGTCCCATTGAATTTTCTTCATTCTCATTCCCTTTAAGAGAATGTGATAGCAATATGTGATAAGTCTGAAAAAGACAAAATTATTATCGTGAAGGTATCAATGGATGTGGACGTAGCAATAGACGAAATTATAATCGTCATCATCATTATGATAATGAGAATAATAAGGATTCTCAAAATAATCTTTCACTCTGTGAAAATAATATTTGTCATCGATTTGATATGAGGTTTTGTAAAGCACATATAGATGATTATGGTCCATTCATGATGTGAATGTGAAAACATCTTATTTACGAATACATATTTATTCTTCGAATAATATGAACGTGCTAGTGGTAGTGGATATACAACACTCACCTCTGGAAGGAGGTTTGAGATGATGTAAGAAAATAATGTCATTATTATGGCATGAATGGTCATTAGTCACGTACCTATTTTACGCCAAAATATTTTGGCAATGTGATTACTAGATGATAACAATAATGCAAGAAATAGATCTTGCATATAATTTTGACAATGACCATAATTTATAACTTTTTTCTTTAAAAGTGATATTCACCATATGGATGTTGATCAATATGTGGTAGTACCAAATTAATTGAGAGATCTGGAAGAGACAATTATTACTATTTTGGAGGAATACAATTGATTTTCATGTCAATTTATTGTGTTGTAGTAAGTTTCAGAAACTTATTGAGTTTCTAAATTATTTGCGAAAGCGGTTGATTATATTGAGACTATAAATAAAGGAACGATTTAATATCTTCTATTACTACAACTTGTAGCGGGGTAATATGTATGTGAAAAGTTATCGGCTTTATTCTTCAATTTGTACTACAGAAACAAAAGAATCCCACAATAAAGTGGATGTTTATTGATATAAAAACCCAAATCACAATAAGCTTGGAGTTTACTGATAATTCCACATGTCATGGTATAAACCTGAAGTTTATCAATATTGATAATTTATTCAGTTGACATAATTGATTTTAGCCATGTTAATTTAAGTATGATGTGCAAAAATAAAAAATAATTCACATGGATAAATATTAAAGAACAAGAAAATTCTTTATGAATTCTCTTATTTTGCTTGTTCTCGCGATTATTATACCAATTAAAATTGGGATTGAATCCCGTAAATGCTGAAAATATCAAAGGTGAATATGGGCTCATTCACCTGCCATGTATACCACATAAGATGCATCTATGAGATGGTTACATGTGGGATTATTATTAACCTGCAACTTCGTGTTTGCAAGGTAACTGCTCAATAATTTAATTTAGAGCATAATTTTCTAACATGAGGGGGAGAGATGATAAACATTTGAGAAAAGGTTATGTGGAATGAATTATCAGTTCTCTATAAGCATGATAATCTGATAGCAAAGATTTTCAAGGTGAAACATATTCATTGAAGTTAATATGAATGATTTATTCATCAAATCTATGGTGGCATAAACCTTAAAGAAGCTAGTCCACAAGATTAGAATGCGAAGGCACAAGGATGTGAATTGATGCTCTCATCAGGGGGAGTTAATGCGCATTGCACTCCTTTTTCCTTACAAGGTTTTGTACTACTGGGTTTTCCTTGCAAGGTTTTTAACGAGGCAACCAAAAGGCGTATTATGTGTGTACTCTTTTTCCTTTTCTAGAATTTTTTTTTACTGAGTTTTATTTTAGTTAAGGTTTTAACGAGGCACATTATCTGTTGAATAGACAATCAAGGGAGAGTTATAAATAGAATTCTATTTAAGGTGAATGTCTATATTTTAGAGAGATCTTAGGGATTTTACTTGGTGGCTAAGTCACTCTTTTCTTATAAATAGAGGGGTCCTATTCCATTATAATTCATCCCAAAATTCAATAAGAATTTTCTCTCTGTCTTTCTCTACAATACTCTTTTTTTTATTGTTTCATAACATTATGTAATTTTTGTGTAAATTTTCATTCTTGTATCTTATTTTACAAGACCAATTTGATTCTTTATTTCCTTTTCATACCATAATATATTCTTGGTTGTTAAATTATATTTTAATAAACATTAATTATTTCATGCCTTAATTTATCTAATATTTACTTATATAGGACTTTACAATCAATTAAAAAATTATTTCTAGAACATGTATTTATCTGAACTGTGTCAGAAGCATTAATATTTACTTTAAAATTAACTAAGATTTTAATTATCTTATACACATTATTACCCTAAGCAAATGTGTAATTATTTTGATTTAGATTGCTATTTCTTTACCCTCAATATCGGATTACAATTGAATTGTCACGACCAGGAAGCTGTGATGGCACCTAACATTTCACTTGGTAGGGAAGCCAACGTTAGAGGATTCTTTAAGACAATTTTAGTCAATTTCAGTAAAAGAATCAATTAAGCTAAATAAAAGCTAAAACTGAAATGTGGAATAACATGAAGCCCATAATATCTGATACAATTCGGATCTGGAGTCACAACTCACAAGTTTCTAAGATTTTATACAAACAGAGTCCGAAAGAAATACAATTGTTGTGAATGAAAAGAAACAGTAAAATAGGAAAAAATAGAAAGAGACTCCAAGGTCTGCGGACGCTAGCAGATCTACCTCGAGTCTCCAATAAGCAATTCCAAACTGCTAAGTTTCACGATCAGCTAGGGGCGATGCCAAAATTTGCACAAGAAGTGCAGAGTGTAATTGAGTACAACCGACCCTATGTACTCGTAAATGTCGAGCCTAACCTCGACGAAGTAGTGATGAGGCTATGACAAGACACTCACATAATAAACATGTGCAAATAACAGTATATGTAGAAGATAACAACATATAAAAGCTAACCATGTACTATTGTGAGGGGGGACATGCTAAAGGGGATATGAGATACGAGAGATACAACGAAAATGATAATCATAGCAGACAATATGCCCTTAACCAGTAAAAAAATTAAGCACGAGGAAGAAAATTGCACGACATCACCTTTCATGCTTTTACTCTCAACCTCACAATGAAACAATGATATTGCATGGCATCACCCTTTGCGCTTTTACTCTCACTCTCAATATAAATCAATAGATATGGCACGACATTACCCTTCGTGCATTAACTCTCATAACATGGCACGACATCACCCTTCGTGCATTAACACTCACAATATGGCACGCCATCATCCTTTGTGAATTAACACTCACAACATGGCATGGCATCACCCTTTGTGCTTTAACACTCATAACGTGGAACAACATCAAACTTCGTGCATTGACACTCACAGTATGGCACGACATCACCTTTCGTGCTTTAACACGCACAATATGGCACGACATCACCCTTCGTGCTTTAACACTCACAATATGGCACGATATCACCCTTCGTGCTTTAACACTCTCCCTTACCACATAACAATGAACAAGTAATAACAGGGAGATAAGATCAACAAGGACAAGCCTTACTTCAATAATGGTTCCACAGTACCTATTTCAACCTTGGGATCAATACTCAATTATTACAAAAGCCCATAAACTCGGTAAGAACGATAAATTTAGCAAATACCTATTCTAAGCATTGATAACATGATCAAAGTAAGCAATTATTGCAAGGAACAAGTCCCACCCGCATGCTTTAGCCTGACAACAACGCATAAGTACTCGTCATTTCACATATACGTTATACCGAACATCTAAACATGTAGCAAATAGATACACAAGTCCTAATCCTTCAAGTCAAGGTTAACCACGTAACTTACCTCACTCCAAAGGTCCACTCAAAGCTCAATCATAGCTTTCCCTTTCAAACAAGCCTCCGAACCAATAAAATCAATGATTTGGGGAAGAAGAGTTCTTTAAAAATTGCCTCTAATGTTTCTAAGTTTGAAAATTTGAGAGAATGAACAAAAATCTATTTTTCTCAGCTATTTGGTCAGTTACAACTGTCGCATTTGCGACCTGGGGTTTGCAAATGCGAGCCACGCAAATGCGAAGACACAATCGCAAATGCGAAGTCCCTTCCATTCATGATGTCATCGCATTTGCGATGATTCATTCGCAAATGCGAACTTTGACCTTCTGCAATTGCGATCACTGTACCCCCTGACCCACTTCACAAATGCGAAGCTTTGTTCACAAATGCGAACATGAGGTGCTCCAGCTACACTTCGCAAATGCGATGAGTTGCTTGCAAATGCGAACCCATCAGAGGTCACAAATGCGAGATAAGAGGCCTGCACCAGAATGGAAACACACCAGCAATATTTCTAAGTCCAATTTCACTCCATAGGATGTCCGAAACTCACGCGATCCCTCGGGGCTGTAAACCAAATATTCACACAAGTCTAAAAACATCATATGAACTTGCTCGCGCGATCAAGTCGCCAAAAGAACACCTAGAACTACGAATTTAGCATCAAATCAAAGGAAATTTTCAAGAAAACTCATGAATTTCTAATTTCACAACCGGACGTCTGAATCAAGTCAACCAACTCCGTTTCTCACAAAATTTGACATACAAGTCATAAATATAGTATTGGACCTATACCGGGTTCCGGAACCAAAATACGGATCGGGAATCCAAAAAGTCAATCATTTCAAAGTCATTAAGCCTTTAACATTCAAATTTCAACAAAGTGTGATAACTCGGGCTAGGGACTTCCAAATTCGATTCCGGGCATACTCCCAAGTCCCAAATCATGATACGAACCCACCATGACCGTCAAAACACGAATCCGGATCCGTTTGCTCAAAACATTGACTGGAGTCAACTCAAATGGATTTTAAGGAACATTTCATATTTTATCAGTTCTTAACATAAAAGCTTTTCGGATAACACCCGGACTGCGCGTGCAAATCGAGGAAGGCTAAAATGAGGTATTTACGGCTTCAAAGCGCAGAATAGGTTGTAAAACATAATATGACCTATCGGGTCATCACATTCTCCACCTCTAAAACAACCGTTCATCCTCGAACGGACATGGAAAAGTACCTGGTCTATTGAAAAAGTAGGGATATATACTCTGCATGTCTGACTTGGACTCCCAAGTAGCTTTCCTCGACAGGCTGACCTCTCCACAGTACTCGGACTGAAGGATAACTCTTCGATCTCAACTGACAAACCTGCCGGGCTAGATTAGCCACCAGCTCCTCCTCGTATGTCAAATCCTTATCCAATTGGATAGAGCTGTAAACTTACACGTGGGATGGATCGCCTTGATACTTCCGAAGCATGGACACATGGAACACCGGAAGAAGTGCTAATAAACCCGGTGGGAATTCAAGCCTATAAGCCACCTTTCCCACTCTCTCAATAATCTCAAAAGGCCTGATATACCTAGGGCTCAACTTTCCCTTCTTTCCAAACCTCATCACAGCTTTCATGGGTGATACTCGGAGGACCACTCTCTCTCCGACCATGAATGCAATATCATGAACTCTACGGCCGACATAACTCTTCTGCCTGGACTGAGTTGTGCGAAGTCGATCCTGAATAATCTTGACCTTATCCAAGAAATCCTGTACTAAATCTGTACTCCACAACCGAGCCTCCCCTGGCTGGAACCATCCAACTGGAGATTGACACCGCCTACCGTATATTGCCTCATAGGAGGCAATCTGAATGCTCGGCTGGTAACTGTTGTTCTAGGCAAATCCGCAAGCGGTAAGAACTGATCTCATGATCTTCCGAAGTCTATAACATATGCACGGAGCATATCCTCTAATATATGAATAATGTGCTCGATCTATCCATCCGTCTGAGGATGAAATGTTGTGCTCAGCTCTACTTATGCGCCCAACTCACACTGTACTGCCCTCCAAAAGTGTAAGGTGAACTGCGTACCTCAATCAGAAATGATAGACACAGGCACACCATGAAGATAGAAGATCTCACAGATGTAAACCTCTGCCAACCACTCTGAAGAATAGGGAACTGCCGCATGAATGGAGTGAGCTGACTTGGTCAACTTGTCCACAATGACCCAAACTGCATCGAACTTCCTCTGAGTTCGTGGGAGTCCAACAACAAAATCTATAGTGATACACTCCAACTTCCACTAAGGAATCTCTAACTTCTGAAGCAAACCACTAGGTCTCTGGTGCTCACACATTACCTGCTAACAATTTAGACACCAAGCTACATATGCAACTATATCTTTCTTAATTCTCCTCCACAAATAATGTTGCCGCAAGTCCTGATACATCTTGGAGGCGCCCAGAAGAATATAATACCGAGAACTGTGGGCTTCCTCAAGAATCAACTCACGAAGTCCATCCACATTGGGCACACAAACACGACCATGTATCCTAAAAAATACATCCTCTCCAACACTAACTTGCTTGACACCACCGCGCTGCAATGTGTCCCTAAGGACAAGAAATTGACGGTGGTTGTCATAATGTCTCTCCCTGATGCGCTCAAACAAGGAAGACCGAGCGGCTATACAAGCTAGGACATGACTAGGCTCCGACATATCCAATCACAAACTAATTCGTCAAAGTCTAAACATCTGATGCAAGAAGTCTCTCACCGACTGGAATGTATGGAAGGCTGCCCATACTCGTTGCCTTTCTACTTAAAGTGTTGGCCACCACATTGGCCTTCCCGGGATGATACAAGATGGTGATATCGTAGTCTTTCAATAGCTCCAACCACCTCATTTTAATCAAATTGAGATCCTTTTGATTGAATAAATACTAAAGGCTCCGATGAGCCATGAAAACCTCACACGACACGCCGTAAAGATAGTGCCTCCAAATCTTCAGCTCATGAACAATGGCTGCCAACTCTAAGTCATGGACATAGTAACTCTTCTCATGAAGCTTCAACTACCGTGGCGTATACACAATCACCCTACCATCCTGTATCAATAATTCACCAAGTCTAATACGAGATGCATGATGCGAGGCTAGAATTCATGGTTTAACACGTTATATGCCTTACATTTTATGTGCGTTAATGATAAAAATACACTTTGTATGTGCATAATGGAGTCTATTTCATGTGTAGGTGAATTGGAGATGGAAGCCGAGCTAAAAGGATGAAAATACGTCAAAACATGCGCTCAAGAGTCGAAAAGGGAACACCCGGGCATTAGCCGGGCGTTTGGCCCCTAAAGTCAGGCTGACCCTGGCTTTAAGGGGGCGTTTGGGCCCAAACGCCTAGGTCCCGAGGTCCGATCAATTCCGAGTTTTGAAGAGTTTAAGTGTTTCCTGGTTGGAATAGAAGTCTCCTGCACGTTTAGGGTTTATCCCAAACATATAAATAGACCCAAAAATACAACTTGAAGGAAGAGAAGCCATGGAAGAGAAGTAAAAACATCGATTTGTACAACATTTATTCATTACTTTGTAGTTTAATTATGCAAGTTCTTTTGGATTTGATTCTTATGAACATGTTTAGCTAATTTCTTTAATCTAGGGTTTTGGTGGAATCCGTAGAGGGATGAACTTATTGTGTTATTAATATAGTTCTGATTGGTTGATTAATCTCTATTTGTGCAATTACGTTCTTGTTGTAGTTAATTGAATGGCCATAAATTAGCTGTTCTTATTTATTATGTATCTACTTGAGAGAGAGTGCATATTTAGGTAGTTGTTTGAACAACACCACT
>ML435392.1:0-14522 GCA_005239525.1 Nicotiana knightiana | reverse complement strand
AGTTGTAACTCCTCTTGTTGTTCCAGAATGCACTTCATCATATCCTCGAGCCTTTTCCAGTCACCATCAGTGAGTTCTTTGTTTCTATTAACTTCACAAGAAAAAGAAGAACCATCAAAGTACGGGGTTGGGGGAAGATAAGAAATATAAGCACAACCCTGAAAGTGACCATCTTGACCACCACACATATCACACTCATTCCACATATAAGATTGAGTTGGTGCACATAACTCGTTCTCGGGAAGATTTTGATAATTTTGCTCTGGGTGATTTCCTCCATAATATGCATAATGAGGATCAATAGTAGAATTACCAACATTCAAACTCTCATAATTCCATGATGCCATGNTAAAACTAAAGATTAACTACGCTAAGGTGTAAACAATTGTAATAAAGATCTAAGGTTATGGTTTCCCCCGTCGGTGAATTTACTTCTCGGATACTTTATATAGCTTGATTAGTTGTCTTTAACAATCATGAAAACTCTATCCACCATAAATCTCTCTCAAGTAATTATGATAATTTACTAGACGCACTCTCTCAAGTTACGCTAGCTAGATTGCATTACAGTTCACATTAGATTGCATCCGAGGTATCGTTATCTCTAATCCAACCTCTAAACCCTCGGTTATGACTTTCGTCTCTACTCCGGGAGTGATGTTGTTCAAACAACTACCTAAATATGCACTCTCTCTAAAGTATATACATAATAAATAGGCACAGCTAATTGAGGGCCCTTCAATCAACTACAACAAGAACGTAGTTGAACAAATAGAGTTTAATCAACCAATCAAAGCTATATTAATATCACAATAAGTTTATTCCCCAACGGGTTCNAAATCTAAAATAACTTGCATAATTAAACTACAAAGTAATGAAGAAAATCTGTACAAATCGATGTTTTGCCGTCCGTATCCTCTTTAATCTCTTGAATCTCTCTGTAGTTGTGTTTTAGGATTCTATTTATATGTTTAGGGCGAACCCTAACCGTGTAGGAGACTTCTATTTCAACCGGGAAACACTTAAACTCGTCAAAACTCGGATTTAGCCGAACTGGGAACCCCGGGCGTTTGGACCCAAAGGCCTGGCTAACGCCAGGCTAGGGCTGGCGTTTCATCCCTAACTCCTGGCTAACGCCAGGTTAGGTCTGGCATTTTAGCCCTAAGGCCTGGCTAACGCCAGGGTAGGGTTGGCGTTTCAGCCCTAAGGCCTGGCTGTAGGGCTCTGTCGCCCGGCTATCGCTCGGGTGTCTCCTTTCGCGTATTTTTTGACGTATTTGCATCCCTTTAGCTCCGTTTCCATCTCCAATTCACCTACACATGAAATAAACTCCATTAAGCACATAACAAGTGTATTTTTATCACTAATGTACCTCAAATGTACGGTATATCACATGTTAGACTATGCAATTTAGTCTCGCATCAGAAATCATCCTTGGACTTGCTTTGTTTAGATCTCGATAATCAACACAGACTCTAACTTTCCCATCCTTCTTCAGAACTGGCGCAATGTTGGTTAGGCAAGTTAGATATTCAACTACGCTGAGGACCTTGGCTTTGATCATCTTAGTAACCTCCTCTTTTATTTTCATGCGCATATCAGGCTTCAATTTCCCGAATTTCTGCTTTATGGTCGGGCACATTGGATTTGTGGGTATCTTATGGAACACAATGGATGTGATTAAGCCGGTCATATTTCCATATGACCATGCAAAGATGTCCTCATACTCCTTCAAGAGCTGAGTATACTCCTTTTTCTCTGAAGGTGACAAATGGATGCTGATGCGGGTTCCTTGACGGTTTCAGAATTTCCTGAGTTAACTATCTCAGTTTTGTCAAGGTTGGACTTGGATTTGTTCTCAAAATTCTCTGCTTCTCTGACGATCTCTTCAGGTATTATGTCTTCTTCTTCTTCTGAATCACTGTCCTTTTGTTGTGTTGTCTGATTACATGTCAAAGTTGTCAGTTCATCAAGACAAGAAATAAAAATGATGTAGGGATAAAGATATGAAAGAAAAATAGTGATAATAAAACATCAAGCCATTTAAAAATGTCAAGCCAACTGATTTTCAATAACTTAAAACGTTTTTGGATCCTTCAAAAAATATTATTTAAGACAAAATAAAAATGCAAAAGTGGAAATCATTTTTAGAAAAGATAAACAATGTCATTCAGCCTTTGCTACCCCGGGACTCGTCGGGCCCATGATGGTCTAACAGTCCAGTTCTTGAGGAATGACCCTCTCTCCACAGCTTGGATGGTAGGGCCTTCCCCCTCCTCCTCCTTGACGATTACACAACAGTCCATGCCATCATCTTCCAAGAACAAACTCCTCAATGCTGCCAACACTTCTTCTTCCTCTGATCCCCATATAATATCGGCTTGATGGAAGGTCTGATTCAGGTGTCGCACGGGCTGCTCAAGTGGATAGTATATGGGCCACGCCACGATGGTGACCAATCCTGGTATTCTTGCCAGGTGTATTGGTATCCCAACCCAAAAGTGGTACCATGGTGCTTTGGCTGTATTGGTTTGGAGATGCCCTGAAGATTTTTACCAAGATCCTTGCCGAGCTCATATCCTCTCCATGCTAGAATGCTTGCTATGTTGCTACTCCACCACTTATCTTTATCAATCGCGTTGACCCACTCAATATGATGGTAGGTTTCTCCACCTAACTTTCTTTTATTTTCAATCACCGGGATAGTCTGACTAGTGTAAATGGGGTTTCTGCCATATCCGTGGATAATTACTTCCTGGTGGTCCCATTTGAACTTCACGACCTGATGTAAAGTAGATGCTACAGCCCCAACGACGTGTATCCATGGTCGTCCCAACATCAGATTCTAAGAGGCGGATATATCTAGTACATGAAACACAACATCAAACCATGTAGGGCCCATCTGCAGGCAGAGATTAGTTTCTCCAATGGTAGCTCTATGAGACCCGTCGAATGCTTTCACATTCACAATTCCCTCTCATATCTCATGTAGGCCTCCACGAGCTTGTCACAATAAGTCCTCAGAGGAACCTTGGGATCACCCGTTCCGTCAAACATTTCGAACATTGAAGATTTGTAACCCTCCGACAGTTCCACACCCGGTTGTATCCATAAATCCTCATTGTTTAGACCTTCTATTCTTTTACCCTTTTAACACCCTGAACCCGAGTTGTCAACTTTTTGAGCTCTTCAGCCATGTTCTTGATGAGCAGGTCTTTCTCCACGGATTCTGGTTTATAGGAGATTGGTTAAGTGGAGTGAGGTAGGGTTTCTACATATATAAGGTTGTTCTGGTGAAGGCCAGAAGTTTGGGCATAATGATGATCATTGGTGGAATTTTGGTGTTTGGGAATAAGTTGTGGGGTATTCTGGAAGGTATGGTAGGTTTTTTGTTGGTATTGAGTATGGAGATTCAGAGTTTGAGGAGGGTTTGTATACTGGTGAGGTGCGGGAGGATTCTGTGGGTGTTTGTTGGGTGTGTTTTGAGGTGGTTCGGGGTTCTTGGTGTCTGGACATTTAATGTGGGGGAGAGATATGCCAATTTACGGAACTGCTCAAGCTCGCCCTGTAGTGCAAGTATCTTCTGCTCAAGCCATAAAACCAAATCATTTGGGCCCTGAGTGCCCCGATCATCGGATGTTTCCCTGTTCTCAACATGTGCAGTGTTGTCTGTCCTGATGCCATTTATATCATCCATTTTAGCTTTCCCTTTTCCTTTCAGTAAACCTAGAGGAGGAGAAGGTGGTGGGACCCTGTGTCTGGTATGATAAGATGATAATGCCAGTATGCGTGAACCAACCTTGGGGAACGGGAATAATCAAAAAAGGAAATAAAAGCAAAAGGTAACCAAGTTAGTAAGTATTCCAAAAAGAGTATTTGCATTATCTAAACACAGAGTGCGGGAATGTAAATTCGCGTCCTAATTTGGGAGCCTCGTTGTGCCCGAGGTAGGCCTAGCGAAAAGTTGATTTGGAGAATATTAGTACCAATAATTGCCTCATTTCATTAATGTAAAAGTAGATGAGTCTAAAACGACACTAAATAGTATAAGTCATTAATGGCACTTGGCCTTATTACATTTGGAAAAAACAGGTAAATCTAATCTACTTGGTCCCAGAAGGAACTTCCCCAAGCTTGATCTTCTTGGCTCCATCGATCAGGTTCCCTAGGTCGTGCATGCCCAATAGAAGGTATACTTTCACTAGATGTCCTCCTTCGCTTCCTTCTGGAGTCTGACAGTCGACGACTCTTTTCCACATCTTCCCATCCAGCTCAATCAGACCCCGCTCCAAATATTCCATCCTTTCATTAGATTTGATATCCCTTTCCCTCCATTAATTTATCAGTTCCATATCAGTTTTGTGTTGCTCCAGATGCTCGACCTCGGACTCATGAACCCTTTTGCGCAGTTTATTGTATTTCACTTGGGCTTCAGCGAAGTCGACTATGACCCTGTTTCCTCGATCGATTCCCGGCTCAACTAGCCCTGATATGCTGTCTTCCAACCATGAAAGGTAAAGGAGTGCACGCCCTGCGTGGTACCTATCTGGCTCGATGGTGTCCCTTTCTATAATAACCTTTAGATGCCACATATGTTGAGCTTCACATTTGTACGAGATGTCATCATCCTGAAAATCTACCATATAATGAATCATCTTAGAAACTCGCGGTATGACTTGCTTCCTGCCTGCCTGTCTCATAACCCTGATGGGAACACATGGGTATATGCCCCTTAACCCGATTAACACCAGGTGCAAATCTTCCCTAGATAGGATGATGAACTCACTGGGGAACCATTTGGACATCCATTGAACCTGGCCCTCAGTCAAATTGTCAAAAAACTGTGCCCATTCTGTAGCATTTTGCGGTTGAGAAAACATGTCCGGGATGTAAGTCATTCTCTTAGGGTGATGGAAGGCTATATGATCATTCCACGCCCTTCATGGAAACTCTTGACGATATTGACCCCTTTGGAGATGCTCCAATAACCAAACCTGTAATAGCAAATTACAACCCTCGAAGTGTTTGAACCCCTTCTAGAAGCGGTCCAAGTCTCGGTAGATGTCATCTATGATAATAGGGACAATGGTATAAGTTTTCCCCTTGATCCCCTCCATTAAATATTTGGCTACCATAACCAGTCTAGTGTGAATCCTATCCCCTTTTAATGGAAATACTATCATGCCCAAGAAGCAAACAACGAACACCAAAACCCTTTGGTGAATATGACCCAAGGAGGTGATAGAGAATTCATCATGGAGATATAATAGGATTTACTATGACTATATCTTTCATAGAGATAGTCAAAGGGTATGTAGGACTCCTTCAGGCACTCCAAATCATCTTTCTTTTTCAAACCTATCGTTTTTAAGAACCCTCTGGCGGCACAATTTTTCGGCACCAATAAACTCGGACTGTCCTAAGGTAATCCAGTGAATCCCCTATCTCCTTCAATAGAGGAGTAATTTCTATATTGCCAAAATGGAACACGGACCTTTCTCCGTCCCAGAACATAATGACCGCTTCGATCAACATATTGTTTGGTTGGATATCCAGTAAAAATGGTATGTCTCCGAGGACCCTTTTTACATGGTCTTTGTTAGTTGGCGAAAGGTTCTCCCACCAATCAGGCAACAATAGGGGTATTCTTTGGACCATGCTGAACCTGGGGACTTCGTGCCTCATTTTCTGCAAAACACATAAGGTTAGGCCTTTTCCTCCTCCAGATTCGACTACTTATACATAAGTGATTAGCATAATGGCAATTATTTCTCCAAATTAATGCACAAATCTTGGTTGCGTTCGTGGGGATTATTGAAACCCCGGTGGACTTTTGGAAAGGATTTTCCTAAATGGTTATTATGTGGACAACATATTAACCCCGACTAGGTTTTGACCATGATGCATGTACAATAAATTAGAGTAAGGTTTCTATAGAATTCTAAATCGGTACCCTCAAGCGGACAACTTGAGGGGGAAAAGCACGGAACCATCGACTGCACCGTTGATCGACTAGTTTTACCGCAAATAAGCCTTTTCGAATTTGAAGGATGATATATAGGAAGGGCACAAACACTCATCTAGTGCTGCTATAAGATTGATTACGCACGAGTGGAGTATGATGTTGAGCATTATTTATGCAACAATAAATGGCATGTTGTCACGTATTTTCACGTTAAAAATGATAAATGTGGTATTTAGTAATTGAAAGACGTTTAAGAAAGAAAACAAGGGCACAAGTTAGTTTTTGTAGTAGAGAAAATCATAAATACTTGAAAAAGGCAGTTAAATTCACATAATGGGGAAAGGGAAAGGGTGCACATGTATTAACGGAATAAAGTGTGATGAAAGACTAATTCACAAAAGCAAGTTTGTTATGGTAAGAGCCTAAGGGAGATCCCCTGCACAGTCGCCATGTTGTCGAGCCCCTTTTTTTTTCCTCGCGGAGTCCGAGTTTCGACACTCTGGGACAACTCATTTCCTTTTGGGATGGGGTATGGAATTTGAAGAGTCACCACCTAACAAATTAAGGTGCGTTAGGGAACCTAAAGAAAATAACTCATAAACCGATTTACTTTACCAGAGATTGGGTAAGGGCACAAAATTACCTTGAGGGGAAAGTGTTAGGCACCCCTCGAGGTCCACAACGGTGGGTCCCGACCAAACTTCATTTAAGCAAATTAGTCTTTAAAGAAAAATAAAGCCATTTAAACAAATAGAAATCATTCAAAACGGGAACTAAAGGGGGTCCACCGTTTATTAGCCTATAGGATAACTTACATGCAATACTCGGTAACCTTCCTCAAATAGAGATGTTATGTGTAGCATTAGCGCATATGTCATAATCTCCTTTACTACCCAATTACCCTTCCCCTTTTCCATTATCATCTAAGCATTCTAATAGTATGTGGTATGTATCATATGCATGTGCTACCCGTTCCTTACCTATGGCCTGGAGGTGTTTAGACCTCTATTAAGGTGGTTCTAGACTCACCTATGTTGCTTAAAAAGGGAAAATCTAAGAGACACACAAAAATCAAGTAGGACTATGACATAAGGAGCAATTAAAGGGGGGCTCATATTTACCTCCACAAATAAAGAAACAATTGCACGCTTATTCAAACAAGCAGTTAAAAAAAAAATTAGGAGTCCCTATAGGAAGGATATCTAAATGAGCATAAATAGAATATATAGCAGTTTTATTAAGTGAGGAAGCTAATAGTTATAAATTTGCCTACTGATTTTTATTAATGCAAAATCTCAGCACGTTTCAAGAAGGAAGAAAATCACAATTTTAACCCAGGATTTTAGTCATCCTACAGGCTTGCCTAAGTGAGAACCAGACATAATGCTATACACACGATATCTAAACGTTAATCATACCAAACCAGTGATTAATTTAAACAGGCAGATTTCATCTTTTAGGTCCTATAGGCATGTTTTCTATGTGCTGAAATAGATCACAAGCATTATGACATCCAAACATAGAAACTGATTTCATACATTTTTCTCTATAGGCATGATATCTAAGTGTTGAAGCTTTTTTTACACTTATTTCCTATACATGATGCCTAAGTGTCAAGAATATATTTCCTATAGGCATGATATCTAGGCGAATAAAGATGTCAATCAATTGCCAAACGAGTTCAAATAAAGAGCCTAGAAACATGATTTTCTAATGACACATAGGGGTTTTGAAAATATGGTACCTGAGGCAGAATTGACAACGACCTAGAAGCAGGATTTCTAAAATGCAAATGTGAAAATTCAGGATTTCAAAGAATGAGATAAGTCCTACGGCATGGTTTCTAATGCACATAAATCATCATCACAACAACCTATAGGCATGATTTCTACCCGAACCCAACAAAATATATACATACAAAATCCCTCCCCAACTTTTACTAATAACCCCATATATGTTTTACAAAAGATTATTATTACATGCCAATACAAAAGAATTACATAATGAAAATCACTATACTATAGGGAGCCTTAATAATTGAAACATGATGTTTAAAAGCAGTAAACAGGAATCATAGGTCTAGCTACATAGCATAATGAATGATAACAAAAGTTGAATCATACCAGTTAAGAGGTAGCAACAGGAAAGTGAAAGCAAATAGGATCCAAGAGTGTAGCAAATAGGATCTAACATAAAGAACTACAAGTGAGAGTGTGTGAGTAAGAGTTTGTGTGTGTTTCTTTATATGTGTTCGCGCTTTTTCAAAATCAGAATGGGGAGATTATATAGCACTTAGGAGGGTCAAACAAATAAGGCAAATGAAGTCAATTGCACACAAACAAGGCATGCACCATCAATTAACAAGTCAATTAGGGCTTAACGGAAGCAACTAAAACTTAAATTAAGGAGAGTCTTTTACGGGGTAAATCAGTAGACAAGATTGAGGCTAAATAAGGTAAGTAGTAAATCAATTAGAGGTCAGTCAAAACAATCAAACCCCAGAAATCAAGCTAGCAACATAATTAAGAGAGGTAGTACTAATTACGAATCACATATAAGGAAAGGATAGGTAAAAATCTCAAAAAGTAGCTATCTTAACAGAATAATATAATTTCGAATCCTAGTTAGTCAAATAAGATCGATTAATCTCTGTTGATTACAGAATAACTAGCAAATATTGAAACAACCAGTGAGATAAGCGGAAACCATAGAGTTTAGAACATAGGCATGAAAAATCAGTCGAACCAGTAAAGGGAATAAGATTTAAACACTTAGAAATTTTATAACCTTTTTTTAGAGAACTAAAAATGAAACCCTAGTTTTAGAAAAACATTAAAATTGATTAATAATAAGGAAAAACATAAGGTTTTAAAAGAAAAATACCAGATAATCTTAAAATCATCCCAGATCTACAAGGATCTGAACATACTCAACTAGAAAAAGATTAAGGTTTTGAAGAATGGAAAGAGGTGGAATAATCCAGCGAAGAACCGGAGTTTCAATCCATAAGCATGAATATAACAATACTCACAAACATATAGATGAACACATGCAAGTTCATCGAGAGAGTGAAGAGTAGAAGCCAGGTCTATGTTGAATCTCTTTGAGATTCAGTCAAACAACAAAGAAATCAAATAGCCAGTATAGATAGGAGGCCGGATAGGGCCTGAGATCGAAGAGAAAATCCATGGATTGAAAGGTTTCTGCTGACGACGGCTAGGGTTAGGGGAGGGATTGAGAGAGAGAAGAGAGGAGGAGGGATTTAGGGGCGACCAGTTTGAAGAAATGACTAGGGTTAGGGTGTTAGGGGTTAATTAAAAAAGGAAATGGATAATGGACCGTTGATCTTCTGAGATCAACAACCAGGAATCTGGGTTGGGCGGGTTTAAGGATTGGGTTATGGGTATTTGGGCTATGATTTTAATTGGGATGGGGGGTAATAATTTGGGGTAGGTCCTAAATCAAAATAAAATTAAAAAAGCTATTTGTTAAATACCCAATTAGTTTGATAAATAATTTGTAAAATAATTAATAAATTATAAAAATGATTTTCATGCATAAAATGATTTAAGATTATTACTTAATATTATAAAAATATAAAAAGCAATTTTCTGGTGAAATAAGGTAGCACACATGGGTTATTATTGCTAAGTTATTTCAATTATAACCCTAAAAAATGTAAATGTAGCTATTCATGAAATAACTAAAGCTTAGTATAAATATAAATGATAAAAATTAAGCAATATATTTATTATAAAACCATTGGTGATGCAATTAGTAATTACTTATAAGATAAAATTCTGGGATAAATTGATAAAAATCCTTAGAAAAAATGCAGAAACTATGGTGGTCCTTAGGGACACAGTTCGCATGGTGGTGCCAAGCAGGTTACAGTTGGAGATGACGGTGTTTTGAGGATGCAGGGTCGAGTGTGTGTGCCTGATGTTGATGGGCTTTATGAGTTGATCCTTGAGGAGGCTCACAGTTCTATGTATTCTATTCACCCGGGTGCTGCCAAGATATACCAAGACTTGCGGCTACATTATTGGTGGTGAATGAGGAAGAAGGATATTGTTGCGTATGTGGCTTGTTGCTTGAATTGTCAACAGATGAAGTATAAGCATCAGAGACCCGGTGGTTTACTTCAGCAGATAGAGATTCTTGAGTGAAAGTGGGAGAGTAACACTATGGACTTCGTTGTTGGACTACCACAGACTCAGAGGAAGTACGACGCTGTTTGGGTTATTGTGGATAGGCTGACTAAGTCAGTACACTTCATTCCTGTGGCAAGTACTTAATCTTCGGAGCGGTTAGAAGGGATTTAAATTCGGGAGATTGTTCACCTTCACGGTGTGCCCGTGTCTATCATTTCTGATCAAGGTACGCAGTTTGCTTCCCATTTTTGGACGACAGTTCAGCGTGAGTTGGGTACGGGAGTGGAGTTGAGCTCATCATTTCGTCCACAGACGGACGGGTAGTCTGAGCGTACTATTAAAATCTTGGAGGATATGCTTCACGCTTGATTATTGAGATTGGAGGTTCTTGGGATCAGTTTTTTCCGTTATCGGAGTTTGCCTACAATAGTAGCTACCATTCGAGCATTCAAATGGCTCCCTATGAGGCATTATATGGTAGACGATGTAGATCGCCAGTTGGATGGTTTGAGCTGGGGAATGCCCGGTTATTACATACATGCTTAGTTCAGGAGTCCTTGGAGAAGATCAAGAATATACAGGATGGACTTCGTACAGCTCAGTCCAGGCAAAAGAGTAATGCCGACCGTAAAGTTCGTGATGTAGCATTCATGGTCGGAGAGAGGTATTACTTCGGGTATCTCCCATGAAGGGAGTTATGAGATTTGGGAAGAAGGGAAAGTTGAGCCCTAGGTATATAGGGCCATTTGAGATTCTAGAGAAAGTGGGGGAGGTACCCTTTAGACTTGAATTGCCTCCAGGGTTATCCTCAGTTCATTTGGTATTCCATGTGTTTATGCTCTGGAAATATCATGATGACTAATCCCACGTGTTAGATTTCATCTCTGTCCAATTGGATAAGGATTTCACCTATGAGGAGGAGTCGGTAGCCATTCTAGACCGGCAGGTTCGTCAGTTAAGGTCAAAGAGTTACCCTTCAGTTTGAGTGTGGTGGAGAGGTCAGCCTATTGAGGAAGCTACTTGGAAGTCCAAGTCGGACATGCGGAGTAGATATTTACACTTGTTTGCCAGCTCACGTACTTTTCTATGTCCGTTCGAGGACGAACATTTGTTTTAGAGGTGGAGATTGTGATGACCCAAAGGGTCATCTTATGATTTAAGACTCCATTTCGAGCTCTTTAGCCTTAAAAACATTATTTTTATTCACCTTGATTTGCGTGCACAGTATGAGCGTGAATCCGGAAAGCCTTTATGTGAAAATATATAATATATTAATTTTGAGAGTTAAAATTTGATTTTGGGTTGACTTTGGTCAATGTTTTTAGTCAACGGACCTGGACCCGTGTTCTGACGGCCCCGGGAGGTCCGTAGTAAGCCATGGGACTTGGGCGTATGTCCGGAATCGCATTCTGAGGCCCATAGCTCGAGAAATGAATTTTTTTTAAATTGTTAGACTGAAATTTAAAGGAATTAAAGAAATTAATTAGTGTTTGAACTCGTTGGTATCAGGCCTATATTTTGGTTCCGGATCCCTATACAAGTTTATTGTAATACTGAAGTCATATTTGTGAAATTTGGTGGAAATCGGAGTTGATTTGACGTGATTCAGACGTCCGATTGAAAAGATAGTAAATTTGAAGTGTTCTTGAGAAATTCATGACTTTTGATGCTAGATCCATAGTTTTAAGTGTTATTTTAGCGATTTAATTGCACGAGCAAGTCCGTAGGATGTTTTTATACTTGTGTGCATGTTTGGTTTGGAGCCCCGAAGGCTCCGGTGAGTTTCGGCTAGGCTTCGGGATGTATTAAACTTGGAAAAATCTAGTGTGTTGCTGTTTCTGGTGCACTTATGCATTGTGCTTCGCGATCGGGTAGCCTCTCCCGCGATCGCTAAATGTAACTGGGCTGGGGTCGATTCCTTCTACGTGAACGCGAGTCAGCGGCCGCGAATGCGAAGCACGGGGGGTTAGCTCTTCACGAACGTGTCTGGCCTCACGCGAACACGTAGTGTTTTAGAAGCTGGGCTGGGAACAATCGAATTGCTCTTCGCGAATGGGACCATTGGGCCGCGAACGCGATGGTCAGGTGGGTTAGGAATCGCGAACGTGAACAGCGCATCGCGAACGCGAACAACATATCGCGAACGAGTAGGCCTTTGGGCCGCAAAGCACCGCGAACATGACAGGCCCTTCGTGAAGGCGAAGAAGGGCTGTCCACGATCAAAACTAAACTAAAAACGGGATTAGGCCATTCTTTTATGTTTTCAAAACCAAGAAGGCTTAAAGGCGATTTTCAAGAGACAAGTTCTTCCCCAAAGTGTTGGTAAACGATTCTTAACTACTTTTTTCCAATTACCCATTGTTTTTCATCAATTTACAACTAAAGATAAAGGGTTTTCATGGTAGTAATTGGGGGTTTGGTTAGAATTACATATTCAGGCTTGGGAGTGAAAGGGTAAACGGGTTTTGGTCCGAACCTCGAGATTGGACCAAGCAGGCGTGGGGTCGGTTTTTAACTTTTTGTTTGGAAAACTTAGGAAAACCATGATTATGCATTAAAGTTAATTCCTTTATCAATAATTAATTAAATTGAACTAATTATGATTAGATACGAGTGGGTTGGAGGTGAATCCTAAAGGAAAAGTTGTACTTGAGCAGTGAGTGGCCTACGAAATCAAGGTAATTGTTGTGTCTAACCTTAGCTTCAGGAAATAGGTATTGTGTGACTAATTGCTACTTGTTTTATTGTTGAATACGAGGTACATGTGAGGTGAGGAGTACCTATACGTTGTGGTCGAGTCATAATATGCGAGTGAAAATTTATTCTTCTTATTCTTGTAGTCTTAAAGTCTATTATCCATGTTTATTGTTGCTATTGAAATGTTGGAAGAATTGTATCCGGTTCCACCGAGATAGATAACATTGTGAATATTGATTTGAGGTTGAGGTATTAAATTGTGAAAGTAATTGTGAGGAAATGTTGATTTCTTCTGAAAATTTAACTTTATCTATTGTAAATGATTCTAAGATTGGTGAGGAAGACTGTAAAGCACGAAGGGTGATGTCGTGCATAATTTATTTATATTGTGAGGAAGAGTGTAAAGCGCGAAGGGTAATGCCGTGCATAATTTATTTATATTGTGAGGAAGAGTGTAAAGCGCGAAGGGTGATGTTGTGCATAATTTATTTATATTGTGAAGAAGAGTGTAAAGCACGAAAGGTGATGCATGCATAATTTATTTATATTGTCAGGTTGAGAGGAAAACACGAAGGGTGATGCCGCACATTCATATTTATAATCTGGTGAGGATGATAGTAAAACCACGAAGGGTGATGTCGTGCATTCTATTTACTATTTGGTGAGGCTGAGAGTAAAAGCACGAAGGGTGATGCCGTGAAAATTTCCTTTCTAGTTAAATTGCTTAATTTGTTTGTTTATCATTGTTGATTTCTGTCTTTTCGTTTTCTCACTCCTTATGTTAAAATTCCCCACAAGATGCCTCTTCATATTAATTGTTGTATTACTTCTTTAATTGTTGTTACTACCAATAACATGATTATATATGTCCAGGTTTTTATGTGGTGTCCTGTCCTAGCCTCGTCATTACTTCGCCGAGGTTAGGCTCGACACTTACCAGTACATGGGGTCGGTTGTACTGATACTACACTCTGCACTTCTTGTGCAGATCCCGGTTTAGGTCCGAGCTGAGTTTGAGTTAGAGCTGACACTTCCGCACAGAGACACGAGGTAGATCTGCTGACGTCCGCAGATTCCTGGAGTCTCTTCATTATTATTCAAATGTTGTTTTATCTAGTTCAAAAACAGTTATATATTTTCTTTCAGCCAAATGCTTGTAGTATAATTCTATGTAGTTCGTGAGTACTGACTCCAAACCATGAGTAGCTATATATTAGTATTAGTTTCGTAGTATCATTTTATTATAACATATATTATTTTGGTGTTATATGTTGGATGGTAGAAAGACTTCGATCTGTTTGAATTGTTTTAGGCAGAATACATCGGCAGGCCATCAAACTCGTCGTCACTTTTCACTTTGCCACTTTTCCTTAACTATATTCCACCTGAACCCCATAACAAGGTTACCGCTATGCCACTTAGACACAAAAACCACATGGAGCACCATGCGTGGGAATGACATATGTGTAGTGATGCGAGACTAAATTGCATAGTTTAACATGTGATATACCTTACATTTTATGCGCATTAATGATAAAATTACACTTGTTATGTGCTTAATGGAGTTTATTTCATGCGTAGGTGAAGTGGAGATGGAAATGGAGCTAAAAGGATGCAAACAGCCTGACCATACCTGGCGTTAGGCAGGCGTTTGGGCTGAAACGCCAGCCCTACCCTGGCGTTAGCCAGGCGTTTGGGCTGAAACG
>ML435382.1:0-11967 GCA_005239525.1 Nicotiana knightiana | reverse complement strand
ACACATCGATTCAACCACGACTTTCTTATCCTGAGGAGGATAAAAGATGCATTGAATTTAAAACAAGTTAGAAACTATATTTATAATTACTTATAAATTAAATATATTAATATTTACCCTGCTCTATCAGGCACAATAATCAATCTCCGAAGATCATCATATTTTCCAACATTTGGAGGATCCTAACTTCATGTAGAAGCCTGTATAGGAGGGCTGTGTTTTTGTATCACTATCGGTGTATGGGGATGTCAAATTACCATTGAATCCAAAATCTGTCCTAGAAATGTTGGGAGATGAAGACATAGTGAATTTCGGAGGAAGGCATGGAAGAGTGGCTGGCAGGCTGACTAAATGATGAAAGCATGCCAGAGGAAGATGATGAATGGATGATTGGAGAAAATGATGATCAAATGCCAGAAGAAGATGATGAAGGAATGGATGGAGAAGATGATGATGGCATGACAGGGTAAGATGATGAGGGTATGCCAGGCGAAAATGGTGTGAATTTAGATGAAGGCGTGGAAAAGTTCCTAGCAAGCTGACTAAATGATAAGGGCATGCTAGAGGAAGATGAGGAATGAATGACTGAAGAAATTGATGATTGAATGGTAGAGGAAGATAATGAAGGAATGACGGACAAGATGATGATGACATGACAGGGTAAGATGATGATGAGGGTACGCCAAGCCTAAGTGAAGGCATGTGCTGGGAAAATGTAGGTTTAAAAAAGGGGTAGATGAGGGAACGTTCTACTCTAGGTGAGGAATAAAGTATAAGGGAGGTGGAAATGATAACGGGCATGTATGTGGAGGCACATGCGAAGTAGACTGTGCATGTGGGCGAGAGATAGTGATACCTAAGTTACTAGAAAATTTTGTTTTCTTTCTTGTTTTACCCTTCTCCGGTGCAGTACTGTCATGAGCCAAAAATTCACTAGCCGTGATGGAACCTAACCCAACCCGCTAGGTAATCCAACTAATAACTAACAACTTCCAATAATATTTAACAAGACAATAAAGCAAATAAATTATCTGAATTTTATACATCACACCGAGGACTGATAGTACAAATCGTGAGTTTCTAAGAATAGAGTTTACAAAGCTGAAATGAAATAAATACATTGTCTATTTGAAAAGTACATAAACAAAGTTTTATAAATATAAAGCTACCACGAACAAGGGGCATCTACAACCGGGACGCAGGTACATCTTCAATCCAGCTCCCATGGAACATAACAACATCAACAGCCAATATCTGCACGCAAGGTGCAGAAGTGTAGTATAAGTACAATCGACCCCATGTACTCAGCGAGTAACAAATCTAATCTTAGATTGAAAGCAGCGACTAGCTAACACTAGGTCAGGTTCAATACCAATATCTCACAACCAGTTCATAACAGCATAATACAAGTATAAAAGAGGTATCTCAGAAGTAAAAATACTCAACTCGTTCACAGTTTCAGAAAATAGTCTTGCTTTTCAAGTATCTCAGCGAAAACCCAAATCTTTTATCGAAAATGCTAAAAATACGAATAAGTTTGAAAACTCAAATTTTCCCAATTATCCTTTCCACAATAAATAATATGTCTCATTTCCTTTCCATATAACCAGTGTAAAATACCTCTCTATGCCCACATATCAATGTGTATAAACAATCATGAATGGCGTGATACTGTATAGCATGAGGAAAAATGCATCTCTATGCCTTTTTGTCATGTGTGCATGCAAATTCCATGAATCTCAGAGATGAATCGTGTACTCACACTCTCAGAGTACTCAATCTCATTGTCTCGCATCTTCTCTCACTATGCTCAATGCTCAGCACGCTCAATCACTTAGAGTTGTACAATACCCGTTGCGGCGTGCAGCCCGATCCACATATATATAGCCGATATGCTCACTGGGAGTGTGCAGACTCCGGAGGGGCTCCTTCAGCCCAAGCTCTATGTCGTTGCGACGTGCAGTCCGATCCCATAAAATGTAATCAATATATCGCTGCGGCGTGCAGCCCGATCCCACAAAATATAATCAATGTAATGATCCCATAAAATGTAATCAATATAATACAATGCGGTGTGCAGCCCGATCCCAACATATCACTCTCACCCAAGACCTCGGCCTCACTCAATCATCAATCTTTCTAGTCTCACTCACGGGCTCACAATGTCATGAAACTAGCCCGACAACAATGATATGATGTATCAGTAAATAATATCAGAGACTGAGTTATGGTATGAATGCATGGATATGACTGAGTACGAAATATCAATAGAATCAGTGAGATGATAGTAAGAAACGACCACTATTGGTCCAAACAGTATCAACATAATGACTAAACATGATATCTAGCATGATTAACAGCTTAACTAATTTATCACATGGTGGAAATAGGGATATCAACAAAGTAGGACCACTAAACAGTGTCATAGAAGCAACATAGTCACAATTCACGTGGTGCACGCCCACACACCCGTCACCTATTATGTGCGTCACCTCAATACCACTCACATAACACGTACTGCGGGGTTCATACCCTCAGCACTAAGTTTAGAATAGTTACTTACGTCGAACGAGCCAATACTAATGCCGAGCAAGCCAAGCGATGCTCCAAAGATGCCATTGTATGCATAGAGACCACTGAACGACTCAAAACTAGCCAAAAGCAACTAAAATACATCAAACGCGGCCCAAGGAAACAATTCCAAATGATAAAAATCGAATCCTCAATCAAAGCCCAAAACCGGTCGAAAATCACACCCGGTCCCACGCCTCGGAACCCAACCTAACTCACAAAATTCAACACCCATTCAATTACAAATCTAACCATACTAGTTTCATTCAAATCCGACTCCAAATCGGTGTTCAAAACTCAAATTAATATTATGAAACTTTAGGCCAAAACCCCCAATTTTCCTCTTTCAATTCATCAACCAATTACTAAAAACGAATATGGATTCATGAAATCTAATCAAAACCGATTAGAGAACACTTACCTCAATCCTCATGATGAAATCTTCTCCCAAAATCGCTCCATTCCGAAGTCCATAGCTCATTATGCGATAAAACAATGACCAACCCTCAAATTTATAACATTTGGCCGAGAGATTCCGCATTTGCGGACGTATCATCGCATCTGCGGTAAAAACTTTGCTTCTGCGAAAATAGCCTTGCCCAGCAACCCTCATACCAGTGGATATCAAATTTCCGCTTCTGTGAAGATTTCGCACCTGCGCTTCCAATCTCGCATTTGCGCGCACGCAGGTGCGCTACAAAAATCTGCTTTTGCGGTCTTCCTCACAAGCCTTTTCTCGCTTATGTGAGTCCATTAACGCTTCTGCGACTATCGCACCAGTGAAATACCAGTCGCAGGCGCGGAACATTGAAGAAAATGATCCGAAATTAATCTGAAAATGCCCGAGCCCCTCGAGACCCTGTCCAAACATACCAACAAGTCACATAACATAACACGAACCTACTCGAGGCCTCAAACACATAAAAACATCGAAACAACGAATCACACCTCAATCGAAATCTATGAACTTTGAACATTCAATTTCCAAAAGTCGTGCTAAAATATATATCAAATCATCCCGAAATGAACCCAATTTTGCACACAAGTCCCAAATGACATGACGAGGCTATTCCAATTCCCGAAACCACAATGCGAATCCGGTATCCTCAAAGTCAACTTCTGGTCAATCTTATGAACTTTCCAAACCTTCAAATTTCCAATTTTTTTCAACTTGTGCTGAAACCTTCTAGAAATATCCAAATGCAAATCCGAGCATACGCTTAAGTCCAAAATCACCATCCGGACCTAACAGAACCATCAAAACTCCGTTCCAGGGTCAAATTCACAAAAAATAAAACTTGGTCAACTCTTTCAACTTAAAGCTTCAACAATGGAATTCATTCTTCCAAACCGATTCCGAATAACCTGATAAACAAAATTGACGATTCACATAAATCATGATACATCATAAGGAGCTACTCATGCCCGTAAACTACCAAGCAGAGTGCAAACACTCAAAATGATCGATCGGGTCGTTACATTCTCCCCCAGTTAAACGTATGTTCATCCTCGAACGTGGCAAGAGTTGTTCCCAAAACCACCAAACTGTCGTATAACCTTACCGTGCAAATATCCGGGGGTGATTGCACGTCACCCTATCCCATATAGGTCCGTTAACACAACGTAACTGAAATTTCACAATTCAACCTAGTCCATAAGCCTTAGAATCCAATTTTCCAGCATCCGGAATTTCTTATAAGATCTAAATCTCTCAACTTACACATTGTATAAGTCTGAACAAGTTGTACCAAACCATAACCATAACCCATGCTACAACCACATAACATACTACATAACTCAAATACCCATAGAAAAAGCTCTGATCACAGTAATTGCTCAGAACAACCCAATCCCAGTAATAAACCTCATACCTAACAAAACCTCATTCTAAAACATTCATACACTGCCAATAATGAAAGAACACGTAGAAACTCATAATCATTCATCAAATAAACAAGTCATGGAGCTCCCTCTCTTTCAACATAAACTTTAGCCAATTTCTAAGCGGACATCCGATATTATCCTTCCAAATATACCACAATCAAATCCGATAGCAGCCATCCTAGATTCAACGACTCTATCTTATCGAATACCAACTACTCTACTGACACGCAATACCCATACTACTCAGATCCACAAACTGTGCAATCCATGCACTAATAAGCAACAATCCAAATGTATTCAATCACGAAAATGACTCAATCAAGAGAACCGTCCCGCAAGCTCAAGAGGTACCACCACACCGCAATGCTAAGAACCTATCACACATTGTAGGACCAAAACACATGAATCTAACACAAGAGATCATACCTCAACATAACCTCACGGCAATGCGCGACTCCATCCGAACGCTGATCCATATCATATACCTCGAACCATCCTGCTCAAAATCAATTGCCACGTGAAATTCGACATCAAGCACCAAAAGTGGATTACCATAACCACGGAGAAGCAGATGACACGATGCCACACAAAACCTGAAAGAACATAACCAATACGCCCTCAATCATGTAATACCCCAATTACTCATCTTGCTCAAATTCCACTATAAGACAACAATAGAACCGCACCATGTGTTCCTAAAACCAACGAATCACAACTTCTCGTAGCATAGAAGAGTAACTCACAGAAAATTCCAAAACACGAATAAGCTCAGCAACAACCGAATGACACATCCCTCAATAATAGCATTATGAAGCCAACCTGTCCAACTCGGTGCAAATACAAATCCTAACCGGGACTACCAATGGAGCCCCAAATCAACTCTGGACACCTACAAATAGATAAATAAACCTCTGAAATCCCAAATTGACTGAATCATAACATATACTATCTTCTGGCTAGCTTCGTCCATGACTTCACAGTCCACAACAAAGAAACAATCTGCTCCTGAGACTCCTAGTCTCCGAATCCATAGAACACACGAATCACCATCTCTGATCCCACCTCCACCGTCAGAATATCTAACACATCTCTCATACACGATCATCCCACGATAAATATTTCTAAAATTCTTCCGTGACACATAGCAGAATTTGAATATCAGTAGTCGATCAACCAGGAGAGTCTGGCAGTACTATTATAGTCTCCATAAATAAAAATACATTGCCCCTTCTGAACTACATACTATCATCAAGCCATATTAATATCATTTACCTAGTCATCTGAAATCATTCATGCTGCCAACGAACTTTATGACCTTCCCTTCAAAACAGAGCGGTGATCTCACTCACATAAATTTCAATCACACACAACACACTGCATATACCATGCCATCATATGAAAAAAATGTGAGAACTTCATAGTCCACTCCGAGTCACAAGAAACTACATACTCGATTATCCAAGGACCATCTATTTGACTGCATCCAGGAGAAATTTACTATGCACCACATGGTCCTCGCGCCAGTAGGAAATATACCCCTCGATCTATTGAGAACTCTTCAAAACCTATTTTCACATAACCGAGCTATCATAACCGAATCTATGACTCAACCCAGCCACGTAGGTCTCCAAAATACAAGAGCATTTCCACGAAACACATGTAGAGACTAGCCACATAAGTACCCAAAGAACCGATTATATCCATTACTGTGGTGACTCAACCTACTACCAAGTTGTCCTATTTCTCCAAGTCCTTTCCAAATTTCCTTCAAATTGATACTTCTCATTGCTAGAACACCATTATCCTTAACCAAAATTCACAACACAAGAGACCCTAGTATAAAACCACAATACCCTAAGGCCCATAAGCTGATGACTTCCCTCTTAAGCACCTCGAAGCACCACAACCGAGACACCCACTCTAAAGAGATCTTATGTGAACCTAAAATTGTTTCCTTCACCTTCTTGATGCTGAAATGCATAATCCCCAATGATATAAAAATGCCACAAGTCTCAACATCGTCCAATGTAAGTCTTAGTATCTAGCTAGATACAAATCTTGAAAATTCCAAATCGCTACATTTAAATCTTGAATCCATTAGAACCATTCTCGAGAGTCATCCACTCTTCTCAAATCTCAATTAAACCGACCAAACGTATCGAACGATCTGTGACCCATTAGTACACCAACACCCAAGGGAGTAACCCACACTACTAAGCAACCGAGCAAATTCCTACTCCATGCACACTACATCCTTCATGAATAACCACTAAATCATTCCATGATTCACATATACCCATATAGTGTAATACAACTCGTACCCAGAAATTCCCTTACTCACTTCATCCTCAATCTCAACCCCTACAGTCCTAGCTGATTCACCAGTATACCTCAAACCGAAACCAATGCAACACATAATCATGCAATGAACTTGTCGATATCAGACTCCCCTACTTGACTCAAAGCCATAGATAAAAATGCAAATTAACTCAAAATGCACATACTCTATTATTGCTAATACTGCAGTGAGATTCAACCAAATCCTTCCTGAGCTCATGTAACGCAAACCATATAATACTTCAAATTCTCTGCAAATCTCGCATTCGCTCTTATAATAGTCAATCCAACTTCCACAAGCGATCCAAACTAAAATTGTAACA
This sequence comes from Nicotiana knightiana, assembly GCA_005239525.1. NCBI lineage: Eukaryota > Viridiplantae > Streptophyta > Magnoliopsida > Solanales > Solanaceae > Nicotiana > Nicotiana knightiana. The sequence continues at coordinate 4,852 of ML435382.1, read as the reverse complement.
TATATCATTCACTGGTAAAAGAGAACTCTCTACAAACATCATAGGGATCACACAACCTCAGGCTACATCGAGGAGATAACCCACCTGCTTAGCCTCAAACTGACATCTCTTATACCCTTTCACAGTCACCACTACTAAGCAATAACTTAATCTCCCTGAGTCTGAACTCGTAACATTACATGAAAATCTACTTCAGTCCATAACTAAACAATATGAGAGGTCCTTTAACACACCCATAACTCGAGGCCATATGCCAAATCAAGACATAAATCAAACACCCAATAATCCTTGCTAAATTTCAATTAAACTCTTCCTATCTCATTCGAACAATCTAAACACATCTCGCAGTCACATCATACTCATCATATAGTCATCCAATCACAAATTCTACTAATAGGGATAACAAACGACATATAAGTCCCAAAAGCACGCGCTCACTCATCGAAATCTTTATGCTCAGGCTACCATCAAAACCCAGCCTCAATTCCTTCAAGATGAATCAATGTCGCACGATAAGGAAACAAAGATGGGAAGTATATCCTAAATGTCATTTAGCCTCTTGAAGATAGGTATGGACGTCATCATACCGATCTTTAAGACTCTTGCTCATGACTTGTAGAACCTATGAACCTAGAGCTCTGATACTAATATGTCACGACCCGAAAATCCACTAGTCGTGATGCTACCTAACCCAATCCGCTAGGTAAACCAGCTAATAACTAACCACCTCCAATAATATTTAATAAGACAATTAAGAAAAAAAATTATCTGAATCTTATACATTACGCCTAGGACTGGTAATACAAATCATGAGCTTCTGAGAATAGAGTTTACAAAGCTGAAATGAAATAAATACATAGTTTGTTTGAAAAGTACATAAACAGAGTTTTATAAATCTAAAGCTACCACTAACAAGGGGCATCTTCAACTGGGATGCAGGTACATCTTCAATCCAGCTCCCATGGAACACAACAACATCAACAGCCAACATCTGCACACAAGGTGCAGAAGTGTAGTATGAGTATAACCGACCCCATGTTGTAATGGCCCGTCCGGTCGTTCCGCGAGATTTGCCCTGTTTTAATTATTTATGCTTTGTCATGTGTTGCTTAGCGTATTTTTTATGTGTTGGATCGGTTTGTTCGAGTACGGAGTGGTCGTGGTGAGAAATGAGACACTTAGTCTCTTAAGTTGGCCTTATGGTTGGAAAAGTCCTCCGGTAGTTTACTATTGGGTAAACGACCTCTTCAGAATGTGGATTTTAGGACTCAGATAGCTTTATTAGGTGATTTGGGACTTAGGAGTCTGTTCGGAATGTGGTTTAGAGGTCCGGAGTAGAATTAGGTTTGAATTGGCGAAATTGAGTTTTTGGCAATTCCCAGTCGGAAGTGGAAAATTAGCTCTCAGTGTCGGAATGGAATTCCGGAAGTTGGAACAGGTTCATGGTGTCATTTTGGATGTGTGTGAAAATTTTCAGCTCATTCAGACGAGCTTTGGGTAGTTTCGACATCGTTGATGATTTTAGAAAGTTTGAAAATTCTTAGGCTTGAGTCATGGGTTGATTTGATGTTTCGATGTTATTTTGGGTGTTCCGAGGGTTCGACTAAGTTCGGGTCATCATTTTTGACTTGTGGGTACCATTAGTTGAGGTCCCGAGGGCCTCAGGATGAGTTCAGATGGTTAACGGAGGAGTTTTTGGTCTTACAGGTTGCTGGTGTGATCTGTTCTGTGATTTCCACAGATGTGGAGGGTGGCCGCAGGTTCGGTCACCGCAGGTGTGAATTGGGAATCGCAGGTGCGGGAATGGCTAAGGGGGAGAAGGACCGCAGATGTGGACGATTGGCCGCACCTGCGAAGTCGCAGGTGCGGTAGATGAAGCGCATGTGCGGAGTTGGCCTTTTAATGAAATCTCGCAGGTGTGCACCTAGGACCACAGGTGCGGGTCCANGGGAATCGCAGGTGCGAGAATGGCTAAGGGGGAGAAGGACCGCAGATGTGGACGATTGGCCGCACCTGCCAAGTCGCAGGTGCGGTAGATGAAGCGCAGGTGCGGAGTTGGCCTTTTAATGAAATCTCGCAGGTGCGCACCTAGGACCACAGGTGCGGGTCCGAAGATGCGAGAAATGTTTTGCAGCTGCAGTGGTCACTGGGCAGAAAGTATAAAAGGATGCCTTCACGAATTTTTCTTATATTTCACCATTTTTTAAGACGGGTTTGGAGCTTTTTGAGGGATTTTGAAGAGGGATTCATGGGAAACACATTGAGGTAACATTTTTTAACCTAATACTCGATTCTATGTTGGTATTTGACTGATTAATCGAGAAATTTGTGGGATTTAATGGTGTAATTTGAGGGGTTAGGCCTTGGAAATTGGAGACCTTTAATTGGGGATTTGAGGGGTCATTTGAAGTCCGAATTTGATGTTCTTGGTATGTGTTGACTCGTGGGAGGATGAGGATTCTTGTGATGTGATTTTTATCGGATTTCGAAATGTGGGCTCGGGGGTCGGGTTTGGCCAATTTTGGGATTTTTAGCATATATTAATGATATAAATCTGATTTTTGGTAGGTGTGGAGAAATCAGAGGCCGAGTCTAGAGGCAAAGGCATTGAGGGCTAGGATTTTAGCCGGTTTTGAGGTAAGTAACGTTTCCAAACTTGGTTCTGAGGGTTCGAAACCCCGAACTATATGCTATATGATTATAATTTAGGTGACGCACATGCCAAGTGACGGGTGTGCGGGCATACACCGAGTGATTTGTGGCCTGGCTCATCCCATGGCACCGTCTAGTAGTTATTTCGGATTGATATCTGCACTTTTATTGATGTGGTTAATGTGAACATGCTAGAAATCATACTAAGTCAAATGCTAGGGCTTCACGCCAAAAATGCTGAGACCCGAGTGGTCACATATTGCTATCTCCTTATATGTTTATTTGATTTTGTATACTTAGTCCTACCATAGCATATCATTTTATGCCTCAGTCTCGGTAATTGTTGATTTTATATATTTATCATTGTTTCGGGCTAGTTCATTCATCTCTGAGCCTATGTGAGCAAGACTGGAGAGTAATGATTGAGTGAGGCCGAGAGCATGTTATTGAGATAGTTATTATATCGGACTACACACCGCAGTGATACTCTGATCATGCCTTTACACCGTGAGCGCATTGATATTGAGGGATGGATCTTCCCTGGACATAGATCTTGTCCGAAGTTGATGATATGTGAGGGATGGATCGTCCCTGGACATGGATCTTGTCCGAGTGTTGTATTGGCCTCTTCCTCAGTACTGAGTGACTCGGTCACTGGTCTTTATAAATATTCTGGGATGGATTTTCCCTGGGCCTGAGAGCCATATACAGTACTGACTGGACTTCTGTGTGAGAGCTACGAGCACTCTGTGCATTTCCACACTGTTGATACATTGGCATGTAGAGTACTGAAATATACATGGGTTACTTATCATATCAGTCATATTCTGTTTTCATTATCTGTTGAAACTGTGAGCATGCCTAAATTTTGTGTACTATTTTCATTACAATTATTGAGGTTAAGTCCGTCACTACATCTCAGCCCGTAGTTTGGGTTCGTTACTTCTGAGTTGGTGTACTCACGTTACCCGCTGCACCTTGTGTGCAGATCTAAGTACAGTAGGACCCGGTAGTGGTTGTTGAGCTGCAGTCAGAGTTTCTTAGGAGGCATGGAGGTAGTAGTTGGCGATCGCAACCTCGATTATTTCCTTCGTTATCCACCTTTCATATTTACTTATTTCATAAAACTTTGTGTCGGCTATGTATTTTGATATTTTGATGTAGTATCTCATGACTCGGCGACACTAGATCTGGGTTCGGGTTTTCCTTTATTTATGTTATCAGTGGTGTTAAACCCTTAAATTCTTTTATAAAAATGAGACTTTTGCCGTAATTATAATCATTTTTCCTGAAAATAACTTTAGACACGAAATGTGTGGCTTGCTTGATTTCATGATAGGCACCATCAAGATCGGGTATTTGGGGTCGTGACACACGTACTTAGTAAGAAACAAACCTAACCTTAGGTTGAAAACGGTGACGAACTAACCCTAGGTCGGGTTCAATACCAATATATAACAACCAGTTCATAACATCATAATACAAGTATAAAAGAGGTATCTCAGAAGTAAAAATGCTCAGTTTGTTCACAATTTCAGAAAATAGTCATGCGTTTCAAGTATCTCAGTGAAAACCCAAATCTTTTACCGAAAATGCTAAAAATACGAGTAAGTTTAAACTAAAATTTTTCCAATTATCCTTTCCACACTAAATAAGATGTTTTATTTTCTTTCTAGATAACTAATATAAAACATCTCTCTAAATCATGAATGACGTGATATTGTATAGCATGAGGAAAAATGCATCTCTATGCCTGTATGTCATGTGTGCATGCAAATTCCATGAATCTCAGAGATGAATCATGTACTCACACTCTCAGAGTACTCCATCTCATTGTCTCGCATCTTCTCTAACTATGCTCAACGCTCAGCACGCTCAATCACTCAGCGTTGTACAATACCCGATGCAGCGTGCATCCCGATCCACATATGTATAGTCGACTGCGCTCACTAGGGGTGTGCAGAATATCGTTGCGGCATGCAGCCCGATCCCATAAATGTTCAATAAATCACTATGGCATGCAACCCGATCCCATAAAACATAATCAATATATCGTTGCGGCGTACAGCCCGATCCCATAAAATATTATCAATATAATACGCTGCGGTGTGCATCCCGAACCCAAAATATCACTCTACTCAGGCCCTCGGCCTCACTTAGTCATCAATCTCTCCAGTCTCATTCACGGGCTCACAATATC
>ML435379.1:26733-46906 GCA_005239525.1 Nicotiana knightiana | reverse complement strand
TACCCCAATTTATATTTGCAGCGCCCGTTTAGTCTTTATATAAGACATAGTTGAGCGTGATCAGTAGGCCATCACTCTTTTCTTTCCCTTCGTCATTATGGCAACAAGAGGCATCAATACTCCCATGAGAAATCTTCGTGTGAAACAGACTTGGTAAAAACTCCTCCAAGGTCACCGGATGTCGTGACTTTTGAGGGTGGTGCACCTTCACTTTCACTTTCTTTACATGCTTAACTGGGTTCCATCTCCTAGGTCTTTTCACTATTATTTTCCTCGTTGGTTGTTCTATTGATCCTTTTCGTGGGCTCATTTTGTGGCGCCTACGACGAGTCACCAACGTCCAACCTTCATCATCCTCAGGTTGACCGTCTTCAACTTTGTAGTTCTCTAGTAATTCTTGATCTTTACTTTCTTTAGAACTACATAATTCGTCTGGACTGAATGAGCCAAATATGATAGAGACTTGGTTTGCGCTTGCTTTCTCATCTTCAAGCACGATCTTCTTTTCACGAGCCAAGTCCATAACTTTGTCCTTGAAGACAAAGCACTTCTCCAGAGGATGGCTCACAAGTCGATGATATTTGTAGTAATTTGGGTCATCGATTTTTCCAGCTTCATTTGGTCGCTTCATCTCCGGAAGCTCAATGAGATTTAACTCGAGGAGTTCTTCAAAAATAGTTGGCACATCAGAATCCAGAAATGGGTACTCTTTATCTTGTATTTCTTTTAGAATTAAATTTCCACTTGGCTTATCTTGAAACGAAGTGGATTTCATACTCTATTTTTTGCTCACCTTCGTCGTGAACTTCATAGGTGATGTGTTGAAATTCATAGCTTCTTTGTTTTCATATCTTAGTACAAACTTGCTCCATTTTCTAACTTCTTGCTTGTCGTTCACTTTGCGAGGTTCATAGATGGGCATCCTTTCATTTCCAGCAAAGACCATGCTCAATTCCATGACATGGGCACGAGGTGCAAGTTCTTCAAATGTGCTAGGCTTGATACCTTGCAATATGTAGTGCAATACCCAATGCATACCTTGGATGCACATCTCTATGCCAGAATCTTCACTAAGCATGTCTTTACAGTTGAGGCTTGCATTCCTCCAATTATTGATAAATTTGATAACTGGTTCACTCTTTTGTTGACGAGTACTTGTGAGTTCTATCATACTCACAGTACGTCTCGTGCTATAAAAGCGATTGATGAATTCTTTCTCTAGTTGATCCCATCTATCAACAGATCCAGCCTTCAGGTTTGTGTACCAATCAAAAGTATTTCCTTTAAATGAGCGGACAAACTCTTTGACGATGTAATCTCCATAAGTCCCAGCATTGTTGCATGTCTCAACGAAGTGCGCCACATGTTGCTTTGGATTGCTTTTGCCATTAAACTGTTGAAATTTCGGAGGTTGATAGCCAGCAGACATCTTCAACATATCGATCCTTGAAGTGTACGGCTTTGCGTAGGTAAAGGAGGACTTGGAAGCGACTTCATATTTATTTTTTATAGTCCCTTCAATAAACTCCTTTAGTTGATTGATTGGAATCATCCCTTCCGAAGAGATTGGAATTTCCTTAGTGGATGCAACTTGTCGTGGGGGAGGATCGATCTCTTGAACTTCTGGGAGTTTGCCAGGTGCATAGGTGGATTCTTCTTCCATCAAGATTCTCACCCTACCTGTTATCTTGCCGATTCTAGCATCTTGATTTTGCATGCACTTGGTCAAGCCAGCGATTGCTTTCGTCAAGTTTTCCAACTGCTCCTCCACAGATGAAGTGTTTGTCACCATGGCTTGCATGATTGTCATGGACTATAGAGAGTAGCATGGATTTTCACACAGATTGATCCTTAATTGTCTCACGCTATGTAGTGTAAGTTGGGAGGATCCATCACTTGAAGCGTCATCATCTTCCTTTACAACAGAGTGCTTGGATCCGGAGAGGTCAAGCAGAGCAAGAGTTTTCTTGATCTTTTCAGCAACATCGTTTCCTCCTTCTTGTGCATTTGTGGAAGATCTTGATCTTTTTTAGGATGAAGATCCGAAAACAGGGGTAGATGCGGACGACACTTGGGGTGCTTGTTGTCCTAACGAGCTTACTTTGCTCCTCGTAACTGGTCCAAAGCTTCCAAAGGTAACTTCGAGTATGTTTTCCACATCAGCATAGAACCTGGAATTGGCGGCCTTGGCGGAAGTTGAACTGGAGTTGATTTTCTTGGAAGCCATTTCGTTGTTCTTGAACTTTGATGATTGAAAAGTTGAGATGAGAGGTAGAGATTGTCACACTGAGCGTGCCAGAATTTGTAGACAATAAATTGGGTCGAGAAAATAAAATCAAGACCAAAAAACATCGCAACAATCGTAGTATTTGGTTTCAAATAATATGAGTGTACAATCTCTATGAATCCTCTGATTCTTCTTTCCAATAATAAATAAATTCAAGGGCCTTTGAGCTTGATCTCGAATCTATATTTGTTTTCACGAACGATGATCTTGAATTCAACTAGCACGAACTTTGATTTGAACTCGTACTCCTTGAATCTTGACTTGTTCTTCATTCTTGAGCTTGAACTTATTTTGTTCTTCGTTCTTGAGTTGAACTTGATTGCTTGAAGCTTGAAACTTGTGGAGGAATTTGCAGCGTTTGATCCACGAACTCTTTCTTGCTTCTTATTATAATTTCAAGTGTCTTTTCTGAGTTATAAAGACCCATATTTATAGTCGTGAGAGGGAGGAGTTGTGATAAGAATAAACTATTTCCAACCAATCAAATTGAAGTGTGATATGGCCGCATTTGATTGGCCAGAACATGTCACTTGCACACGTGACGCGACTTCATTAGCCTTTTAATGTGGCTTGGCATGCCTTGTCATTTTGACACGTGGCATAATCCCACTGGCTCTTCTGTTTGACTTGGCATGCCACGTCATTTGACACGTGTCATCAAACTGGGCCTCTAGAAAGATGACATCTTGGGCTTAATAAAGTGGGCTCATCACTTTAGCCCAACTAAATGGGTTAGCCCGATGGATTAAGACTTATTTATTTAATCCATATATATATTTGGACTTGTATAATTAATTCAATTGTATTAGCCCGTTGTATTTATTTGGACTAATATATCTTAAATTTAAAATATAATCCAAATTATTTTATGAATTTAATTTTAGTAAAATTTATATGCCTACAATATACACATAAATTACGTGTCTTGTGTGTATGCATGAGTCTCTTAGTCAAATTATATATTAGATACATGTTTATAAGCACCTGATAGTTTTGTTTATTAGATAGTAAAACTTTTTAAATTATAGAATTTTCTTCTAGTCAAATAAATGAAACAATAAAATGAAAAGAAAAGATCAGGAAAAATTAAAAAGTAAGGAAATTACAAACAGAAAGAGAAAAACGAAAAGAAAAAAACAACAACAAATAAATGGCAACGCAAGTTGCTCTCTCTGTCCATATCATTTCTTATTTCTTTTCTACCAAGCAGTATTATTCTTCCTTGTATGATCTTTTTCATTATTCTTCTGTTCTTGCTTTTTCAATTGTTTTTCCTTTCAATCCTCCATGCCTTAAAATAGCTCAATTTCCAAATCACATTACTTCCCCTCTCCATAAATTTTAACACCATCTCTGTCGTACCTTTCTATCTTCGTGTGTGAATTATGATGCTTCTTTCTTCATCTTTCAGAAAGATTTTAATTTTCTGCATACTTTGTTCGTTGTTACATGTAATATTTTATTTATAATTTTAAGTTTGCCTTGTAAGTGCCGTTTCTTTCCATTTTCCCTACTGCAAGCACAAACCAAAAATACGATTATGCCAAGTTATTATATGTTAAAAAGTTTTTAATTCTGAGAACATTAAGCTATTTGAGTAAATTAAATTACCTTGAATCGTAAAAAACTTCGAACAATTCCAAGCTCGTGTTAGTTCCTTGGAATGCTACTTTCACCCTCCAACACCTAAAATTATTATAAAACACTCATAGTTTAAGTAATCATACTTTGATTAACACTATGGTTGATGGTCTTGATATATTGGAAAAGTCAGAAACTTTTCTATTGGAGCATGAGCTTGAAATTAATCTTTGCAGAAGCCAGCCAACTATATGCCTCACTATTGAAACTCAATTAGGGCGAGCATAAAATCCGAAAAATTGAATTCCGAATCGAATTAATTTGGTATATCAGTTTCGGATTTTTTGGTATTTTGGTTTATTTCGGTACATAAATTTCGGTATTTCGGTTCAGTATACGGTATTGTATTTTTGATATTTCAGTATTGTGGTATACTGAAATAGTTTATAGATTTTTTTTTTTTTTTTTTTTTTTTTTTTTTTTTTTTTTTTGGATGACCGAGAAATCCGTCTGAGGCCGATCTTTTGGACCAACCGCAGCCTTCGAAACTCGGTGGATAATGGGTTCGCCCCTCTACCCTTCTCCACTTAAATACAAGGTTAAATTAAATTGAATGGAAAGTTGTGACTTTTGGATTTCTAAACATAAGAATTAAATTGAATATAATGAGAAAAATGAAAGAAAGGCCAAAAAAAGGAGAAAAAAGATAAATGAATTTTTTGGACAAAGAAGAGTGTCATCTCACTTTGTTATTGCCCTCTTTTATATTGATATATAGATTTAATGTATTAGTATGGACTATGTGATACATTTATTACGTTTAATTAGGATGCAACACGCTCAATCAATTTAAAGGACCATTATTTAAAAAAGCGCGTAAAAATATACTTTGTTAATGTCTCGGTTAACTTTTACTTACTTTGATATGAACATCAAATCAACTAATTTAATCTTTGTAATTACTTCAAATTAAAGTGAGAATATATATTACTTAACTATGTTAAGTAAAAAGTAAATATATGAAAAACATGTGTTTTTGAATATATTAATTTAGTGTAAATACCGATGATATCTCCCTCTTTTGTAGCAGAAAAGGGTGCATATCTTTTGTATATGGTCCAGATCGAATGCGCCTAAGACATGGAAGTTAGGTTCGGAACATGGTAATTCAGGATTGAAGATCGACCTCAAGTCATACCGGGTTAGGACCCGTGGTCAGAACACTTGCCTTTGAAAATATTGAGTCCGTGACTCCGGAGTCGACCCTAGCCTCAAACGAGCTCGAAGAAATAGTATGACCAACAGAGGATCGAAATATCCATAATCGGTCGGTATTACGGCGGGAATCTCGACGCGTATCAGCAAGAAACCGGCAATCAGCAAATCAACAGATTTTCACTTTTTATAGAATTATACCTAAAATAGGACTCCTCTACTATATAAAGGGGGTCCGATAATTTATTAAAGACATTGTAACACACATTTCAAAGCAATACATTATTATTCTCTTTTAAGTCTTTATTCTTCTATCTTGATATTGATCGAAGTACGTTCAGCTCGAGGGTGGCTAACCTTCCAAGGCTGAAATTGTACAATTCGTGTGGTTTGTATTACTTTATTATTATTTATTTCAATTACACTCTAATTTATAATTTTTGTGTCAAGTTAATCCACGTATCTTTAAAATCACTTATAAATTCAATTATTAACATCTTTATTTTTCTGCAGCAGTCTTTCTACTCCTTTGATTGCCCCTTAAGTTGATGCGATGGGTAAAAAAGTACTGGCAAAGCAATCTTTGTTCATTCAAGTTCACATAAATAATGGCATGCATTTCTCCTTTCAAAACCTAATAAGCTACTACTACTAACAAATAGGCGTACATATTTTTCCCCCTTCTTTGAATATTGGAAGGCCATTGTAGTAGGTTCCACACTTTGTGCCAAATATAAATCATTTAAACTTTGAACTTTAACTCCAAAGTAAAATATGTACCTTAACAATGAAATTAGTGCAGCTCTCTATATTAGCATTTCTTAGTGCCCCGTTGGACATAAGAAATTTTTTTCTTCTTTTCAAAAAATTTTCACTTTTTTTTTTTGAAAATCAGCGTTTATTCATAAAATTTTCAATTTTCACTTAAACATGCATTTTAGAAATTTTAAAAACTTCAACAAACTATTTTTCAAAAATTTCACTCACAAAACTTCAAAGACAACCCAAAATTATATTCATGTCCAAACACAACTCTAAATTTCAAAACTATTTTCACTTGAAAAAAAAATTCACCATATTTTGGACTTTTACAATTCTTATGTCCAAACGCCCACTTAAATTCATGATTTAACCATTCATTCAATTCAAGGTTAATTTTTCCTGCTCAAGCCAACTAAATAAAATATTTGTGAAGGAGAAATGTAATAATTACATGGACCCGTTATTGTAAGAGATATCGAAAATTGGTCTGAAATGAAACAAATAGAGTTCTTTTTTCATTAATAACTTCTTAATATGTACATCGATGAGGAAGACTTTTGAACAGAGATGATTGGAAAGCAAATAAGCTAATTATTGGCCAAAAAAACTGGCATAGGAGCTTTTCACCTTTCTTTCTATGAGATAATGCTCACAACAAAGTTTACTCTTAAATAATAGCAATACCTAAACTATATCATCTCTATACATATGTAATTGACCTTTTGACAAGAGAAATCTTTGATGCATCACCACCTATCTCCTCAAAAACTACCAGCAAGTTTCCACTTGGCTTCAACCAAGATCGAGGAACGTGGTACCTAAAAGAAACCAATAGGTTAAAAGAGTTAGTAACCATTTTAATCTTCTCATTTATCAACCAAGGGTCAAAAATACTACTGTGATCTGCATACCATCTTTGAGTTGGCTGGCCACAACCAGATTGGCACTTTCCTTGTCGGTATGTCCCTATATAACTGCAAGGGCTGCAGTTACCAGTGGCGTAAGCAGTCCAGTATCTTCCGATGCTCTGCCCATTGATCCAGACTTGACCCTTTCCCATACTACCCATGTCCAGCGCTAATGGATCACTTCCTCGTGGTGCATTGAAGTATACCTGAAAGTTTCATGAAGAATCTCAGTATTCATGGTCAAGATCAAGATTCCACCTTTTCAATTCTCGTTATTACAGCTCTATTCGACATCATCAATCTTCGCTTTGAACATCACTTATCTAACTCTAAGACCGAAGCAAACATATTTACCTTGTACCAAGTAAGAGGTTGTCGCTGTCTTGCTATCAAAGAGCCTCCCACCCACTCAGCAGCAGAAATTGCATTTGGGGAACCCAAGTTCATCGCCTCACCTCTCAACCCCACCTGCATAAAAACATTCAAAGTTGCGGTAAGGACCTCTAAGATGCCAAAGCATGAATAAGAAATTAGGACACGCACCTGATATGACCATTTCTGCCACGATAAATCCCTAGGTCCCTTGTCTAGCCCATGGAGAACAACTGGTCCAAGGACTCCTGTGCTCCACGTCTCATAACGTGCTCCGTTGTTCTTCAAATAAAAAAACCAAGACATAAAGGTGAAAATACCAATTTTGCCAAGCAAGAAAATGATTAGTTATTTATGAGATCCACAAATCCAGAGATGTCTCCCCACCACCCCTGGCCAACTCAAGGTGTTGCTACTAATGTTTATTCCAAAATATGTAGAATATTTCCATTCATTCCCCACACGTGATAGTTCAAAAATGATAGTGCGAGTCGGAATAAGAGACTAACTGGCAATCCAACAGCTACACTGAGTAGGGAAATTCTGTTTATTCCAGCATGCAGGTTAACACCTCCTGTAAAGGTAACTCTTCGGTTTTCTCGGTTTCCATAAACTGAACCTGTAATTGGACCCTGGAACTCTTAGAAGGAATCCAACCTTTGACGTTTCTCAACATTAAAAAGTTAAAATGAGTTAACTAAAAGAGAAAAGCATTTGCACCTGAAAGCCGTCCATTAATAAACACATGTAAGGCATGGCCTGCTGACTGGACAGTAAGAGTCAGATGTTGCCCTCGATGTAGAAATGATTCAGCTGAACTTATCTCAACACTGAAAAGTTTAATGATATGGTCAAACAAATATACATGTTTGTCAGCAGGCGTATAAAAATGTTTTTGTTCATACCTAGTGGTGTACCAAAGGTAGTCACTCGTATCCCTGGTAACATTTAATTGCTCCAAGAGACCAACAACAGTGAGCTTTGAATCTGCATCAATGGTGGATACATCTTCACTAAATGTTTCCCAAGTTCGCAGTTGTATGTTTGTGGACAGCATTTGTGCATTGGATGTCTTAACTCCAACCTGATTAGAAGAGCAAAAGACTTCCTCAAAAAATATTTTCAGTAAATAGATTGCAAGTTTGCCCCACTTGTGGGATTACACGGGGTATGTTGTTGTTGTAGATTGCAAGTTGGCAATTGAGTATTTCATACATAACTTAGCTTCAATTCTCATCTTAGTTGATCATGTCAAATGGGAAGAAAAAACCAAGTGCTTGTTTAGCAGACACAATATTGTCAACTTATTCTGAAATATTATTTGGTTAGAAAGTAGGGAGTGGATGGTATGTGAAGAAAGATTACAACTTAATGTTAGCTATGTAGAGGACGATTGGGGGAGATTAAAAAAAAGATAACATTTATGTATGAATGACTTCAGCACCAATGAATAAAAGAAGAAGATATACAACAGGAGCAAGTAACTATCTTGATAACATACCTTGGCAGTATTATATACAACATTTTTACAGTCTGGAAGAATGCTTATTGACCAAGGTGGCAGGTCGTAATGTTTGTGCCTAAATGTCACCCTCGCAGGTGAAGTCAAATGGAAATTTGCAAGAAAAGCAGCACAATGTCCAGAGCCGGAAGAAAATACATGTGCCTGCAAAATGGAGAAGATTTCAGAATTTTAAAAAGCCAAACAATGATGCTTCGAATATCTAAAAAAATATGTCATTGTAATATAAGAATGAACAAAGAGTAATTGATCATCTACAAGTATAAACCTTAAATTGAATACTCATCCTAGTTGTCAGGGGTGGATGCAACTATGGAATAGCAGGTGAGCCTGCACCCACTCCCTTGGCTCAACCTCTATATATAAAGAGTAGTTGGAAAACCTATATTTAAAGCAGTGGAGGTTGTTTTTTGTGCTCCACATCCACTGGCTTAAAAATTTGTATCTGTGTCTACTCGTAGTAACACCCCTACCCCCAAAACAAGAAAACTAAAAGAGTCTACGCAAAGAGAAGAATCAAAAAAGATAAGAATGGTACCTGTTCATAGTTTCCTAAGGCAGTAATGGTAGGATCAGCAGAAATAAGTGCTGGTTCACATAACTTGATAGCCTTATGAAGCTCCTTCAGATGGTCATACTTTGGCTGCCTAATCAATCCTATACAACGAACATGGCGAACTAATTAGTATATATGAGGAAAGTCGCACTACATAAGTTGTGCCTCTAATGGTAGTAGCTCAGTCTCTGACCATATTCGTCAATGGGAGCATCATAATCGTAGCTGGTAGTGATGAAAGGCCCTCCAGCTGTTCTTCCAAAGTTGGTTCCCCCATGATACTGTTTAAAGAGGAACAAGGAACATTGGTTACGGACAAAAGTAGCATTACAAGAAAGCATCAAACAGGCATCCTCGGAAATTTAATATGTGACGACGGGGAGATGAGAAATTTATAAATAGCCACTGGACTTAACAGTTTAGACTTGGTGGCAGGTCAAGATGAAAGTTTTAGATAATTATACACGATTTTTTTCCTAGGCCAACCGGAAGTTTCATTATTACTTACCGAGTATTTCAGAGTTTTAAGTGACAAACAATGTTGATTCAAAAATCTTCAAATATCAGATTAATAGATAAGCATTTTTGAGCAACGGGCATATCTCCAATCGATATAGAACTTCAGAAAGCTAGTTATTAGTTTTCCATTATACAAGAGGTGCAGTAACAAGTTCTAATAGCTGGATAAAATCTACTTACCATATAATAATTCACCAAGGAGCCTCCTTTTTGAACAAACCTGGCAACTGCAAAGGCCAAATCTTCAACTGGTCGGTGATGAACTGGACCGCCAAAATCATCAAACCTTTACACATCAAGAAGCTTAAGTTAAATCATCCCAACACGGAAATGCATTAGTCACACTGCAAATGCAGAAGTAGCTTGAATTTACCATCCGCTCCATGCCTCTGTCCATATCGTTGGCTTGTTAGGTTTGTTAGGGGAGAAATAATCACAATAAAAACCATTGCAGGTGTTTATCTGTCACCAAAATTAATATTAGGTATAGCATAACATTAGATAATCCCAAGCACTTAAAATCAGCTTTCCTATATAATTAACTATCTATATGAATATTTTCCAATCCTGGTAACTATGGGGCAATGGAAATAACAAGTTGAAATAAGGAGTCAAAAGACGCGAGAACGCGAGTTCAGTGCGCAGTTTACTTAACAAAAGAAGCTACACTTATCTTGTCTAGTGGCGAAAAAATTCTTACCACTGGATCAGGGGCATCATCCTCTTTGCACATAATCCACGGGACCCCAGTACCCATTTCAACAGCCATTTTAGCCGCCCAAGTCATGTATGCATGACCAGGAGCGCCATATTTTTTGATTTCTAACCCATACTCGTTCTCAATCTGCATCAAACACATGTAAACATGAGTACCTATGATGCTTCATGATTGCAAAGCACCATACTGCACATGCGCTGAGAACCGAAAACAGATGATCCAGTCTATGAGCTTTCTCACATATCATTAATTTTAAATTGCTTAAGGTACACACTAGATGCCCCAGGAAGTAGCTTTACTCACTCATGAGATGAATAGTACAAAATCATACCTGTGAGAGAATGATGGGACCACCTTGGGTCTGAAATAGCTTCTCATTCTTCACCATTTGGACAATTTTCTGTGTGAATCTTTGCATTTCCCTCTGCAAGACAAAAAATAGCAGTAAACTTTATTTTTTACTTTTCTGATAACAAGAAATCCACCAGAACCAATTGAGCACGGTTCAAAACTCCGTGGATAATGGGCCAGTCTACTGTAATTTAACTTCCAAATAGAGCAAAATTATACTTTTTTTACCCAAATTTCTACTGCACATTAGGCTCTGTGTGTGTGTGTGAGTGTGTGTGTGTGTGTGAGAGAGAGAGAGAGAAAGAGAGACCTTGAAAGGTTCATTATCAGTTCTGAAGCTGATACCAGGAACATACTTCAACCATACAGGAAAACCACTGCAATTAGAAATCAAAAGAAAAAGATACAGAGCATATAGCATTAGAAAGAATCAAACAAAAATTAGAGCTCACTGTCGTTTGATATAAACAAAAAAGAATCAAATTTACCCAAAATTCCACTCTCCACAAATATAAGGCCCAATTCGAAGATGCATATAGAGCCCTGCCTTCTGAACCAGCTTTATGAATCGTACTAAATCATTACGTCCCTCAAAATTGTACTAAAAAAACCCACAAAAATTATACAGATTAATACAGCCATTTTCACAAATACTTCCTCAGCAGAAGAAAAAACTACTAATGCATTTTAAAAAGAGGGAGTGATTAGCAAAATACATTGCCAGGTGAAGGTTCATGAAGATTCCAAAACACATAGGTTTCTACAACATCCAATCCTCCATCTTTTGCCTTCTGTATAATCCCCTCCCACATCTGCATTTTCTCCATTGTCAAGAAAAAAAATACCGAAATACCAATAATAAAAAAAAGAGCAAAAAAGGAAAATGCCATACATCAGGGGTACTTCTGGGGTAATGAATGGAACCAGAAAAAAGAATTTTTCTTTGGCCATTGATAATGAGAGACTTCTTGTCATAAGTCACACTGCAATAACCAAACTCACTAACAAATAGCAACACAAAGCATAACAAGAACCATTTGGCACCCATTATTATTACTTAGAGAAGTGGAAAGAGGGAATATGCAAAAAAAAATGCTTTATCTTCAACAATGGTGGAAGAAAGCAAAGTGGAAAATGAGAAATGTGAATAAAGAAAGAGAGAGAGAGAGTCTGTAAAAGTGCAAACAATGAGGTACTGACAATAGCTCTCCTCAAAGGCTAAGAATGTCTGTGACAGATAATCACACAGAAAAAAGTAACAGTATTTTGGATTTTGTGTTACTGCATTTAACAATACAATGGGTCATAAATGTTAATGAATGTTTGGGTTTTTGTATTTTGTTTCAAATGCATTCTCATCTTTTATAGATTATAGATACAGCCAGCGCCGACCTCTCCCTTTCTGGTTTGTCGAGAAATTATATCCTCACTCACTGTCTTCGCATTATTTCAACCGAAAATAATTTTTTTAGTCCCTATTCTAGTGACTAATGTCTAGACCTTAAATAAGAAAATGAAAGTATTTATTGTTCACATTTTAAATTTCAAGTAAAATTATTCAGGCAATTTAACATAGCATAAATTATAACAAGCAAGAATCCTAGCTCATAGACTAAGGTCGCTTAGGAGTACTATAAATTCAAAGTTGAGATTAATGTCCATTTAGCATAAATCATTTGTTTTTTTCTTTGATAATCTTGGTTTGCGAGAGATTAATTCTAGGGATATTTGACACCTACTGTTGGCAATAGACAAGGGCGGATCCAGCATAATAACTACGAGTTTCCGTGAACTTAGTAATTTTTGTCTAGATCATAAATTTTGTATTGAAAAGTCTATGTATGTAAAAAAATTATTTAGTTTGGAACCCAACCCGTTAATCTAGTTATTATTATATATTAACTTGAGACTTTTTTAAGAATTCATAAACTTAAAATTCTGAATTTGTCTCTGGCAATAGATACCAGATAACTCTCTCTATCTAGACTGGGACAAATAGAAAAAGATCACCTAATATTTTTACCTTCACTCCGCTGGTAAATCATTTAATATTTGGAACTCATTATCAAATAGTAATTCAAATTTGTGTTGATTGGCATATTAAAGACGCAAATGCTCCTTTTTCAAAAGGAATTTTTTCATTCCTATACTATATAGGAAACCTTATTATTCTCCATGTTTAAGGTTTGATGTAATACATTTAGTATACCTAATTATTAATTCTATACCATAGTGTATTTTAAGGGTACAATTAATGTAGCGTATATCCCTCCTTAATTCAAGGTACCATATATCCCACCTCTCTCACGTTTTTCTCTCCCAAACCCTCACCCTTACCCATTCTCATGTAACACTCCCATTCGCAGATCCATTCTCGAATCTTCAATTCCTCGTTTTTCAATTTGGTAAACACAATTCTCTGGGAGAGTGGAGATCAACTGGGATTAATAAGTTGAGAAGATTTGGTATATTATACCTCTTCTAGATGCTCTCCAGATGAGTGCAAATACATGCAGTTTTTGAATTCTCGTGGTTAAGTCTGTCGGCACTGTAAAGTGAAATACATCTGGTTATGTATTAATAGTTGAAGATTATTAATTATCAACTTAGAGCCAGACAGATAGAGCAAGGTGGACCGTGGAGAAACGATATTGAGATCTAACAATATTGAGATCTGTTGACTTTGTAGTTTATTGTAGTTTTTTTTGTAGTATTTTTGTAGATGAAGAGAAAAGTTTGTAGTCAACATTTTTTTTCAACATAGATTGTAGTTTAATTGTAGTATAAATATAGTAATTTTGTAGATACCTTTAAAAATAACGATATTGAGATCTGTTTGACTTTGTAGTTTATTTGTAGTTTTTTTGTAGATGAAGAGAAAAGTTTGTAGTCAACATTTTTTTTCAACATAGATTGTAGTTTAATTGTAGTATAAATATAGTAATTTTGTAGATACCTTTAAAAATAACGATATTGAGATCTGTTTGACTTTGTAGTTTATTTGTAGTTTTTTTGTAGAATTTTTGAAGATGAAGATAAAACTTTGTAGTCTAACATTTTTTTCAACATAGATTGTAGTTTAATTGTAGTACAAATGTAGTAATTTGTAGATACCCTTAAAAATAATATAGCTTTATACGATACTTAAACTGATTTGTAGTTTTTTTGTAGATGAAGAGAAAATTTTGTAGTCAATATATTTTTTTTCAACATAGATTGTAGTTTAATTGTGGTATAAATGTAGTAATTTTGTAGATACCTTTAAAAACAATATAATTTTATACAATACTAAAACTGATTTGTAGTTTATTTATAGTTTTTTTTGTAGAAATTTTGTAGATGAAGAGAAAATTTTGTAGTCAATATTTTTTTTCAACATAAGACCAGCGCCGTTTTCCCCTCCCCCTTCTTCATCTTCTCCATTCCTTTTTTGTTCTCAAAAAATACAGAGATGAGACTCATTTTTTATAATCAGATTTTCTCCATTCAATTGTAGCATGATTGGGATTTTGGACATGATTGTGTGTTGTTGCTGAGGTATTGTTCTATGTTTTTTCATTTTTTTATTTCTGGATCGAGAAAAAAAAGATGAAGAACATAGTATCTACAGTATTGATTTCTACAATTTGAGTTGATTTTGTTGACTAATTGGTCGCCTTTTTGATGTATAGTCTGAGAAAAAAACTCGACGAATTGAATTCTACAATTTGTTTTCATTTTTTGAAGTTGTTCGTCTTTTTTTTTTTTGAATTGTAGTTTAAGAAAAAAGATAGCAGATGAGATAAAAGTTCCGTTTTAAATTTGAATTGAATGTAGCTAAATCAATTAGGAGATTATGTTCCTCATTTTTAGCGCATCTTATTAGGAGGATTCTGCCATATTTAATTACTAATTAACGAATGATATTAAAATTGTAGAAAAACTGTGAATAGATCAGGTAATTTATATACTATGCACATATTTGATAATAAGGTTTAATATATGGTATATGAATAAAAAAATTCCTTTTCAAAAATATAAAGGTGTGTTCCATAGTGGGCTTGATAAAGAGAGAGGGTCTCAAAGCCATCCTATATTATCCTTTGAAATAGGTGAATTTAGAATTTAAACTAGATAACTTTAAAGTTTTGAGTTCATCCAAAGTGTGAATTCAAAATTTTGATATTCACAAAAAATTTAATACGTACATTATTTGTAAGAGTATTTTCACACACATACACATATAATTATTGATGAAAAAAATGATAGGATCAATACAATCCACTCCTATTATTCTAAGTCTGCTATGCCATTTGGGTAGTGCCGAAGTTATATTCCAGCCTTTTTTCCTCTTATCTTCCTTCTCTGCTTTCAAAGAAAATAATAATAAAATGTACTTTTTTCTGTCGAAAATCCAAAATATTTGATTTTTTCAGATATCAAAAAAAAAAAATTTCTTATTTCTAAAGTTACCTTTGGAGTAAAGAGTCTAGGAATAATTTATTATATTTTCAATGAGCAAATTAAGTATATGATCAATTTCATTGCTAATTATTAAAAAGTAAATTTTTTAATATACGCGCAAAAAATAGTCAAGAATTCACTTAAAAATGGACGGAGGGAGTATTTAAAAAGCTCCAATTCCAAATTACATGCACTGCTACTTTGTGTATGTCCTTTCATGAATGCTTTACCACTATTTATTGCATTATACATTTTGGATATAAAAATAGTAAAGGTATCGTGCAAGTTTTATTTACACTTGTTATATAATTTTCTTTCAAATTCAATAAAAAGACAAAATTGAAATTATGGCCCTTTACTCTTTTGGTCCACCAGACATTAAATAAAGCATATCTATATCTAGCTTATGATGGCAACGCCAAATGAATTGGAATTGAGAGATTATAAAAGACGCAAGATATGTAAATGTACTTTTCTCTGTACAATCTGTAATTTATGCTAAACAGAGAAGAAACTTTTGACCTCTTTTCAAAATTGGCCAAACTGAGAATTTTGGACAATGTTTTCTAAGTAGGGCAGTCGCACTGTGGTGTCACCGCATATATTGGAAGATGTAGAAATTGCACGGGCTAGTCAGTTTTCGGACTGGTAATTAAAAAATAGTCAGCGTTTGTAAAGTCATTGAAAAATAACCATTATTTTGCTGCAACACGAAAATTTCAGCATAATATACTGGAGATTGGTGCACATGTATATGAATTTCCGGCATATTATGCTGGAACTCCAGCACACCGAAAGTTCCAGCATAATATACTGGAGATTGGAGCACACGTGTATGAATTTCCAGCATATTATGCTGGAACTCTAGTATATTATGATGGAATATTATTCGGATTTTGAACAGTGTTTTCATTCAGATTTATCTTTACATTAAAGTGACTAAATTTCTATTACTTTTGAAACTGTGACTATTTTTCAATTACCACTTGGGATGGAAAAAATTATCTAATTCCGAAAGTTTACATCAAATTATATTACGTAGTTTATTATAATTATCGATAATACTGCATGCAATATTAAATATATAGCAAAGGATTATGATTAAGTAGCAATAGTTTATGTAAAAGAACTCATATACTTCATTTGTTCACTTTTACTTATTCGCTATATTAAAAATATAGTTTTACTTTTACTTGTTCATTTCAGCGCATCAAGAGAAAATAAAAGCACGAAGGCCCTTAGCGAAATATTGTTCGCTCTTTTTACATTTTTAAAATGGAGTTCACATTGGACAAAATAGCAATTTAAATTTTTTTCTAATATGTAGAACTTTCAAATCAAATAAAATATCATTTATTAAATATTTCCTTATTTGATATATATATATATATATATATATATATATAAGACTCATGACTAAAATTGGTTATGAAATATTTTCTTTTAAAATTAGTAGAAAGTTTAATATTTAGAATTTTAAAAATAAATATAGTCACGGAGAACTAGGAATATGTTTTATTTTCCTTCTATTTTCTTACGGCAATTCCTTTGAAATATGTTTAGCCATTCATTCTTTTTATAGGTAATAACTTAGAATTTTAAGGGATAGTGAGATGTTTATGCTTAATAAATATTTTAATTATTAAATGTATTTTTAAAATATTACATAATTAGAAGATAAAAATTATCTATATTTTCTCTATTATTATAAAATTAAAATCCCCAATGCAAAAAAAAGAAATATTCTTGTAATGTTAAGAATAAATAATCAACTAGCTTTTAATGTTAACAAAATAATAATAATTTTTATAATATATTCCCAAAGTTCTCATAAATCAGAATATGTCATAACAGATTTTATTGGACAAGTTTTCTTTATTTAGTGAAGTAGCTAAATTGGATCAACATTCATTATTAAGAGCTAACATTTTTAATTTTTGTTCAATAACTCAAATATTTTATTTAATAATAGTCACATTATTTTATAAAATTATATATTCATTGAAATAGGATACAACACAAAGCACGTACCCTAAGATCAGTATATAAATATTGTGTGTGAGTAAATTTTGTTCGAGATTATTATATTTGGGTTAGGTTGCGTGTGATTTTGTTTTTTTAACCAATTCATTTGGAATAATCAATAACTGAGCTGTCAAGTTAAGCACATTTAGACATTCCTTAATTTCATGATTAATAGGTCCCCTTGAATAGGTAATTGGGTTCAACTGCTTCATTTTTTTGGGATCAAACTCAACGACTAAAGCAAGCTTTTCTGTCGATCCTTCCTGTCGTAATTCACCAAATTTCCTATTCTAAGTAAACTGAATTATTGGTTATTACAGGAATCTTTTATTTCTTCACGTAATAAAGGCATCTGAAAAAAGAAATATTGTGATATCAACTGATTCACACACTTGTTTACATCAAAATGTAAAAAAGTCTAGCTCATTCAATTTGTAACCGTAAATTCCAGCCTTTATTTTAGCTACTAGCGTCAAAGTATGAATAGATTTGTGTCAAATCGTCAAATAACTACTACTTGTCATAATCCTTAGTCATAAATTTAAGTCAGCGTCAAACTTACACTTTGTAACGTACACAGTAAATTTTCGTTCGTTTATTCCTATGCAATAATTATGATTGCCCACTGTCATTATACCCCAAGGTCAGTGTTGTATAAATAGTTTTAGTTGAGGGCAGTCAGAAGTCAAAAGAATACCAAAATTATAGAGTAGCAGTTAGAGGTCAAAAAAATATCCAACTATAAGGAGCCCGAACCCAGGTTATATTTGGACAAATAAAACTAAAATAAGTTCAAAAAAAAAATATAGAACAGATTTATGTATAACGCCATAGTATATGGCGCTATACACTAACGGTAACTGTGCCGTTAGTGTATAGCGTCATATACTATGGCGTTATACCTTTTGAATCTGTCAGACACAGGTATAACGCCATAGTATGTGGCGTTATACCTATTTTCTAGGTAATTGTGATGTCGTCTTTAAGAACGAACACTCCTCCTTCTTCCCCCATTTTTTAATATCCTTCTTCTTCATTTGGTCCCCCACCCCCGATTCTGTCCATTTTTAAAAATTAAAAAAAAAAAAATTTGGGTCCCCCCGTCACATAAAAATTGAAGAGTTTTGGTCCCACTTTCGAGTAGAGCATCGTATTGTTGTGGATACACATTTTCGGAGTCAAAATTTTTATTCGAGGTATTTCGTGNGTGTTAAATTTATCCGCTTCGTTTTGTGTTATTTTTTGGCGAAACTAGTATGTTAAAATTTATCCGGACTTAATAATTGTTTTTATATATATGTGTTTCATGTCGTTTTGTGTTTTATTATTAATTAAATTTATTTGTTATTCATGTTTAGTTTAGATTATTTTTTAGCGTAGTATAATCTATTTTTTTTAGCGTAGTAAAATGTAGACCCTTGTAGCGTAGTAAAATGTAGTATTGTAATACTTTAGTTTAAGTATCTTACACTGGTAGTCAAAATGTAAACTTTGTACAATTAAGTTAATAATTGTACAATACACAAAATTATAAAAATAATAAAGTTTGACACATACATAATTACTAATGTTAATTTGGTGCGACTGGGCCTCAAAATATCGAGCCCGGAACCCAAATATATATATATATATATATATAATTAATTTGTACAATAAATTATTTATAAAACATGAATTAAAATTATAAAAATATTAAATTTGACACATACATAATTACTAATGTTAATTTGGTGCGACTGGGCCTCAAAATATCGAGCCCGGAACCCAAATATATATATATATATATATAATTTGAACAGNGAGGAGGTGGATGTGGTACGATATACGAGGCTGTTATTGCTCGTTATACTTGGTGGGTTATTCTTGAACACTTCGGGAAACCTAGTGAGCCTCCGTTTTCTGCAACATATTGATAGGTTCGAGACTACATCCACATACAGTTGGGGTGCTGTTGTCCTTTCATTCTTGTACAGGTATTTGTGTCGGGCTTCTATTGGCACACAGAGAGATGTTTGTGGCTTTCTGCTGCTGCTATAGGTGACAACATATTCAAATAATATGTCCATTAGTTGCAATTGTACCTAGTTATACTTATTCTTATACTTTAAGTCAACTTTCTATGTTAGGTTTGGGCATGAGAGCGATTTCTGCAGTTTCAACCACTACTACCACAACTACCGGCTAATGTAGAACTTCCGGAGCTTCCTCTAGCCTAGAGGTGGGTTGTGCGTCGTGCTCTTGCACGAGATTATGATGCCCATCATAATCTCCCCCTCTGCAGGGATGTTTTTGATCTGCTGGACGACGCACATGCGAATATCTAAATAAACTTACCTGGTATAGATTAACGTAGTTATGCGCCTACTAACGGTATGTGTTCTTATTTGATAGTTCATCTGGACGCCGTACAACGATGATCTATTAGATACACTGCCAGCGTATTGCAGGTTTGGCCGACAGATTTGGATGTCTTCTGTCCCGATGGTATGCCTCGATATTGTTGAGGAACATGCCTCCGAGCGAGTATGTCGTCAGTTTGGCCTGCCGCAGCCTATACCGAGTCCGCCTACATGGCATGCCAGACACTTTGAGAGGGATGATCGGTCCAGGGTGGACGACACATTTACGGCATGGCTTGAAGAGTAGTTGGGTATTTGGGACAGGCGAGGTGACTTGATCCCACCTCCCCAGTTTTGTTCTATTCAGAATTATATGGCATGGTACCGTACTGTTACCCGATTTATTGTCGTGAACCCAGTTCATCTGCCACACGGTCGATACGTCCCATACGCCGGGAGACACGAGGCCCTGGTATGTTTTCTGTTATTATTAATTATATACCTATAATTTTGTGTCAAATATGTAGTTTATATTTTTTACTTTGTGCAGGCGATTGGATTGCATAACATCTATT
>ML435379.1:9124-26633 GCA_005239525.1 Nicotiana knightiana | reverse complement strand
CAGCAGATGCAGAGTCATGTCCACGATCCTGTGGTCATGCAACAGTATAGTCAGCGATTCATGGATATGGCTACTCAGACACTGCAGGGAGCCCGATCGGATCAGCGTTTGGCACACGAGGCTGATTACATAGACCCAGCGCAGTACCAGCGAGGTCGTGGTATCCCACGGCCTCGTGGCGCCCGACGACCTGGTGGTGCCGGACGACGTGGTCGTGGCAGGAGAGGAGGTGGTCCCCAGCTAGGGGGCGTTGAGGCTCCTGCGGATGATGTTGATGATGATATGGCAGGTGTCATGGATGGGACGGACATGCCATCTTACAGCCATGGAATTTATCCCACTCAAGTGCCCTCGCAGATGACCCCATCGGGTCAATTAATTATCATGGGATCGACCCGAGATTTGTATAGTGGGCGCTGACTGAGTTATGGCTCCACATCACATGTGCAGGTATGCGTTTATTTGTATTGAATTTGAATTTGTTTTGACTGTAACTTATTTGTTTCCTTTAACTTCATTAATTTTCTTTTTGAAGGCTTCATGCGATGCTACGACAGATGACTACATTCAGGATCCAGACACGATGATGATGGTAAGACAATATAAATTGTTGTGAACTGTTATGTAATTTTCTATACTAAGTTTTATATTATTATGTAGCATTCTACTGGACCTGACAGCACCGCCGATACATGTCATCCTGTGCTGCATCCGGCTATAAGGAGACGATTTGATGATGATGATCCCGATAGCGTACCTGTGCCGGCGGGAATGATGCGCCTAAACCAGCGGCTACATTGAGACACACCGGTTGCGGGACACATTGATTCGGTCTTCTTTCACTTTTTTTTGTATAATGGCGTAAACAATATTTTTGTATACTTTAACAACAATATTTAATCGAAGTTGGGTATTAATTTTTTTAGTTCTCATTTCGTTTGATAGTTTCATATAAAAACACAAGCACTAAAACTTAACTTCCACTTCAATTAAAATAAAATTTAGTACAACAAAGAAGGAAAGCAATACTACAGCACAAGCACAAATACAAACATACGCTGCTAACATAATAAAAATACACTAAACACATACATGTAAGTGTTTAACCTCGGCTACCATTTATTCTCCGCTCCAACCACTTAAATCGTTCTTCCAATTGTTCTTTTTCTTCTTCAACCTCTTTAAGTTTCGCCTTCACCTCCGCAAGTTCCCGTTTATATTGGTTTTTCTCTTCCTTTTCGGCTTCACAAGTCCATTCTGCTTTCCATTTTTCTCGTCCTACCTCCTTCAGTTTAGCCCTCAAGTCTGCAATAATTCTATTGCCTTCTCTTTCACGTTCCTCTTGTGTTGTACGCAAATTATTAAGATAATGTAGTTGTTCTCTGTAGCATTGCTGATAACATGGGGGGTCAACCCATTCCTCAAAATCACACATAGGTTCGTTGGGATCCTTGTAAAACTGATTCAAACAATGTCAGTAGCGACGTCCACATTCACCACCGGCCTAACAAAATTGCATCATGCATGCTTTTCCACAATTACATGCTGGTACACGAAGAGATTGAGCAATTTGTGAAATACGTCATTTTCGGGCAATTGAGTGAGTACGGGTGGTTCAACTTGCTCGTTTTCACTACACAACCAAAAAAAATATAAGCTACTGAATTTAATAAATACTTTTCATATAGCTATATAACTTGACTTACAAGTCGTAATGTGATGAAATCCCATGATGGATGTTTTCAATTGGGTGATGACTACCAGATGGGCCACTTGTAAAATTCATATCCGGCTGGTACCCCTATTCAATATATAAGCGTTAATACAAATCTAATACACTAAAAATATACATAATTAACAGAAAACATAGCATAAATTTACCACTCGTCTTGTGAATGTTGGAAAGAAGGATAGAAATTATTTTCTCCCTCCTCATTCCCCGGCGGTGATAAGTTTAAATCAAAGAAAAGTCTTTCATCCGGAACCTGTCCGGCAAAAACTGCTCCAGAATAACCACCCGATGACTGGGGGGTATCTCTACTACGCACAACCTCGTTTTTTGGAACGTCTACAACCTTCACGTACATCTCCAACATTGTGATTAAAAGAAATTCCCGACATTCATCCGGAGTCCTCAGAAAATCACTCAAAGTTTCATCATCGTCGATGTTAAACTCCGAGTAAAAAGCAACCCCTTGCGGAGTGACGGAATACGGATATCGTCCGGTTACTTTAAGTAACACTGAACGTTTGCTCACACCCATTTTTTTGCATAACAACGATATCAATTTATCGTACTCCATGGTTAGTGGCAATTTAACATGACACTGAGTAGGTAAATTATAACCCACAGAGTTATTCTCCATCACAACCCCCCCCCCCCAATATAATGAAACTCGTATTCTACGCTCTTCAGACATAATGAAAAAATGCTTGAGAATTTTAACAACAATAAACGTTTGATCAAGAGTTGAAATTATTTTGTGATTGAATGAAATGCAATTCTAACCACTTTATATAGAATGCCTGGCCGGTGAATTTTTTTTTTTTAATTGTATAGCGCCAATGTAGTAAGCACTATACGCTTTTTGAATTATTGGTGGGCCCAGGAAGCAGGTATAACGCCATAGTACACGACGCTATACAGAAAAATAGGTATAACTATGGCGTTATACATGTGTCAGACAAATTCATTGTGTATAACGTCATAGTACAAGGCGCTTTACCTAGAGAATAGGTATAACGCCACATACTATGGCGTTACCTGTGTCTGACAGATTCAGAAGGTATAACGCCATAGTATATGGCGCTATACACTAACGGCACAGTTACCGTTAGTGTATAGCGCCATATACTATGGTGTTATACATAGATCCGTTCTATTTATTTTTTTGAACTTATTTTAGTTTTATTTGTTATATAACCTACTTGGGTTCGGGACCCCAACTATAAGGTACCAAAATTGTGACTCCTACCGACAAGAGTTGTGATAGAGTGATAAGTGTTATTTCATTATTAGCCCATATTTTGAGTTCAAGTCCTGAATGTAAGGCCGTCTTTATTACGGAACAATTTACCTTCAAATATAAAATTTTCTAATACGAATCTAAATTTGATCGGACTTATATAGGTACTGAACATAAAAAAAAAAAAAAAAAAATTAATACTGCTACTTAATGTCCTAATATTCGAGGGGTAGTTGTAACAATATGACAGACAAAGTGATAATATACTTTAGAATAAAGAAAGAGAGGGGCATGAGGAAAGTGAGATATAGCCCATAAGGGGGGTGGACATAGCTTTCATAACAATGGGAGAATTACTTTACTTTTTTGAAAACTTTGGCTAATTAGGGAATTTACATGACCCACTTTTCGACGCCCCATGTGACCATTCCATGTTCACAAGCTTCACCATTTTTTGTCCTCATTTAGCATTTCAGTATATGCCCACATTTTACTAATGATATTTTACTGAGTGAATAATACTCACAAACAAACAACTTGAGAGCTGCAGCATGTACAGCGGATGCAACTATTTAGCAATGATGTAAAAATTGTAATAAGACAAGACTGTCCAAAATCATATAAAAAGTAACAGTCTATTCTTTCAACTAATTAATGTGGAGCATTGTAGTATTCCAGGGTCGAACATTTGAAACGTGGACAATAACATCAGATAAATCAAGAATATAGATGTAAGTTACTTTCACACCATGCTATAAAATATCTCAAAAATTGTTTAATAGTATCAAATAAGGAGACAATGTTCTATTCTTTCAACTAATTATAATGTGGTCATTACTGCCTTAGANGGGGGGGGGGGGGGGGGGAGGTAATACATGCGTACAATCCTATATTCACCTTTCTGTACTGAGATATTAGGTTTGGGATGATGATAAGATCCATATAAAGACCTTAGGATCTAGTCTAATTATTAAAATGAGAACTTTCTTTGCACTTTCATATGACTATAATCCCAATTCAACAGTTAAATGTTTCAGACATTACAATTTTCTAGTAGACAATAGTCTCCTTACACGCAATGGGAAAAGCTAAAAATATATATATAAAAAGGGGAATAAAGAAAGGAAAGGAACGACAATAGATCGTATCATTGTCGGTTGCCTTTGCAATTTGGCAGCTCCGTGAAACACTGTTAGTATTGCATGTGACTGTTCGTAAAATAATGTGTGGGGTAGTTGCAAAATGGTTAAAGTACTTCTCTTTCTTGATAGAAGAATTAGAATTCTTTTACTGAGATTTTGAATTCAAATTTAGTCGGGTTTAATATAAATACCGGATATCGAAAAAAAGAATTCTTTTGTTTGTTGCGTTTCATTTGCGTACACTCTTCATCCTAAGCAAGTACTGATTAAGCTTCTAACTTTTATCTACTTACCATATCAATAATCATGTCATCTAAAAGTTAGTTGTGGAAAAGTACATACATTAAGCATGGATAGATAACTTAAAAATGAGAATGTGCAACCTATTAAAATTGATGATGTTACGCTAAACGTGTAAAATTTATTAAAACAATCAATAGATATATAAGACCTTATAAAAAAGTTTAACACCGCCAATAACTAAATCTTACTTGTTTAGCTTTAGTTGTAAGTTGACGTTTGGACATAAATTCCAAGATATTTTTGTAAATTTGAAATTTCACTAAAATTTGATTTGAAATGAGGTTGTATTTGTTTATAATTTTTGTAATATATTTGGATGTACTTTTTTCAAAACCATGAAACATGATTTATAACCCATAATTTGTAGAGAAAAAAAAATCAAAACCACCCCCGACTTGATTATCCTACTTGAAACAAACAATCGAACATGCTGATTGCTTAACTGTACAAACAATCTCTAATAAAAATTGTAGTAGCTCCTTCAGGTAAAAATATAAATTGTAGATTACAATAGTGGATATCAAAATATAGTCTAACCCACTCAAACACCTATGTTTGACAATTGATTGAGGTCCTTTTATAACTTTTAAAAATATAGGGTAGATTTGTAAAATTTAAAAATACTAACTTTTCAATCTCCGCAGCTTTTGTATTTCGAAAATTTGGATTTGAGAAAATATAAAATATTCATAATCAAACATTGTTTTGAATTTCTTTTTTTTTTTGGGGAAGAAAAAGGTAATATTTCCTATGTCCAAACGCGCTCTAAGCCATTAGGATCATAGTTAATTTTTGTATATACGTGAACACCAATTGAAAGTGAATATATTTATCATGTATACATATCACAAGGGAGGAAAATAATGTTAGGTACTATTAATCTTGTTAATGCAAAGCTAAAAAAATTTTTGTGGTCCCTTTTCTTTCTTTACTTTTTTATCTTTTGTGAAAGACAAATGTCTCTCATTGGTTGTGGAAAGTCATTTCCTTCTCTTTATATTGAATTGCTCTTTATTGAGTTTGTAAAAAGCTAGCAAAAGGGAGTGGTTTTGCGCATATGAGAAATTGGTCCTGAGGGCAAAACGGGTCGATTTGCTCGCCCCCTGCGCGCGAGATATATGTGAGGCCTAATTCTTACCGGAATATGTCCAAATTCATTCTCTTTACGTTTGTAACTACTACTTGAATTCTGTAACAATTTTTATTTCATAACCCCCAAATTAAATTCTCCTTGAATTCTGTAACATCTCTAGTATCTTATCTATATTAGGAGTTGTTTTGTGAAGTTTCAAAACACATAAAAAAATAACTTCATCTTTCTTCTTCTTCAACCGAATTCTGGGCAATTGTTTTGTGCAAATTCCAAAAGGATAAGATGAAATCTCTCTCTTAATTCTTCTAAAGCTAACCTTGTAGAATCTTCTAGTACTTTTGTGAAAAACACGTTTAAAGAAAACAGAAGAAAGGACACGTGAAGAAGCTGAATTACTTCAATAAGCCGGAGGGTCATATTCAAAAGTCAAAAAGACCTTGCTATGTGTGCAACAAAATTGGTCACAAGGCTTTTTAGTGCAACCAAAGACAAGGACAAAACTCAAAGAATGGAGAAAAAGCTCCAGTCCAAGCTAAGAGTCCTGTTTGTATAGAAACAAAACATACCAAAAAACCTTTTAAGAATGTAACAAGTAGAAAGACATAATTGTTTGAACTAGTGCATTCAGACTTAGCAGATTTCAAAAACACTATTAGTAAGTGTGAAAAGAAATACTACATCACCTTTGTAGATGACTTTTCTAGATACATTAAGGTATATCTTTTTAAGTCAAAAGATGAGGCTGAAAGCATGTTTTTAAAATACAAGGCAGAGAGAATCAATTAGACAGAAAAATCAAGAGACTTAAATGTGACAGGGATGATGAATATAGTACTAATACTCTAGAAGCATTTTGTGAGAAAAATGTCATTATACATGAGGTTAGTGCTCCATATACTCCCCCCAAAAAAAAGGTGTAGCCGAACGAAATAGAACCCTTAAGGAAATGATGAATTCTATGCTTTTGAGTTCGAGTTTATCTGATAATATATGGGGGGAAGCTGTTTTATCTGCACATTATGTTCTTAATAAAGTCCCTCATAAGAAGTTAGATAAAACCTTGTATGAGTTATGAAAAGGGTTTGCCCCTAACTTGAAAATTCTGAAAGTGTGAGGGTGTTTGCTAAAGTTGGTCTACCTGAATATAAACAAGTAACTGTTGGACCCAATACTTTTGATGTTATTTTGATGTTGGACCCAATACTTTTGATGTTGTGCTGAAAATAGTGTTGCATATAGATATATGTCTTTGAATGATAGTTCTATTTGTGAATCTAGAGATGCAGAATTTTTTGAGCATGTTTTTCCATTGAAAAATAATGTGCCTAGTGATGTGACTAATAATGCTTCTACATCTATGTCTGTTAATTCTCATATTGTGTCTTCTTCTAGTGTTACTGCTAATGAGCATGAAAATAAACTTAGAAGGAGTAAGAGGCGTAAAATTGAAGCTAGCTTTGGTCCTGACTTTATCACTACTTTCTTGACTGAAAATATTGATCTTTATGTTTTGAATGATGAATTAGTGTCTATCTATCTAATAGAAGAAGACCCTAAGACTTATAATGAAGCAATGAGGTCATTAGATGCTAGTTTTTGGAAAGAGGCCATTAAAAGTTAATAGACTCTATAGTTTCTAATCACATCTGATTTGCCTAAAGGTTGTAAACTCATAAGTAGCAAGTGGATATTTAAGAAGAAATTGAGATCTGATGGTACAATCGAGAAATATAAGGCTAGACTTGTTATTGGAGGTTTTGACCAAAATAAAGGCATTGATTACTTTGACACTTATTCTCCTATGACTAAGATAACGACTATTAGAACTCTTGTTGCTTTAGCCGCTATTCATAATTTAGTAATACATCAAATGGATGTTAAAACGGCTTTCCTAAATGGTGATTTAGAGCAAGAGATATATATGTCTCAACCTAAGGGATTTGTGATCCAAGGACAATAGAATAAAGTGTGCAAATTGAAAAAATCTATGTATAGTCTAAAGCAATCACATAAGCAATGGTATGAAAAGTTTAAATAGAGCATTAGTGGGTAGTGGTAATGTTGTTAATGCATATGATACTTGTGTTTATTCCAAGATGATATGATAAGATTGTGTTATTATATGTTTGTATGTGGATGACATGTTAATCTTTGGGCCTAATGTGAATGTTGTTAATGAGACTAAGAATTTTTTGTCTTCTAAATTTGAAATAAAAGATATTGGAGAAGCAGATGTGATTTTAGGGATTAAAATTAAAAGATTTCTTATGGTTTTTCATTATCTCAGTCTCACTATATTGAGAAAATGTTTAAAATGTTTAATTGTTTTGATGTAGCACCTGTGAGAACTCCTTATGATCCTCGCATACACTTGAGAAAGTATAAGGAATCTAGTATTTCTCAATCTGAATATGCTAAGATAATTGGTAGTGTAATATTTTTCATGAATTAGACACAACTTGATATTGCTTATGCTGTTAGTAGATTGAGTAGATATACTCACAACCCAAGTAGTGAACACTGGAATGCTCTTTATCGTTTGCTAAGGTATTTCAGAGGTACTGTAGATTGGTGTTTACATTTTAATAAATTTCCTGTTATTTTAGAAGGATTTTGTGATGCAAACTGGATAACTGACAATGATGAAGTTAGCTCCACTAGTGGATATGTGTTTACTTTGGGTACAGGTGCTATTTCATATAAGGCTTCAAAACAGACTTGTATAGCACGGTCTACTATGAAGTCTGAATTCATTGCTCTTGAGTTGGCAGGGCAGGAAGCCGAGTGGTTAAGAAACTTATTGGCAGACGTGCCTTTATGGGGAATATAAGTTTCACCAATTTCTCTATATTGTGACTCACAAGCGACAATTGAAATTGCCAAAAGTAGTGTGTACAATGAAAAAAGAAGACATATACGCATTAGACTTGATGCAATAAAACAATTGTTGAAACATGGTGTTATTTTCTTGGAATATGTAAGATCCGAAGGAAATTTGGCGCATCCTTTAACCAAGGGCTTGGCAAGGTGAGTTATCCTTGAAATGTCGATGGGGGTGGGGCTAAAACTCATGGATTGAGGAAGTATGGTGAATACCCGTTTGTGGTCAAACGAAGCCATATAAGACCTCAATATGCACTACACTTCCTATCTCTATGGCTTGTGGTAATGCTTTATATGGTTGAGCTTATTTTGCTCTTAATGATTCCATAGCCTTAAGGTGGTCTATGTGTATATAGACTTGATGGAATCACCTACGTGAGTATAATGGTACGTTCGCCTTTTATGAAAGACTTGGGATGTCTTTCTAGAGCAATCATGAGGCCCAAGGTATGTGCATGACCATAAAAATACTTTGTTAGTATCGCGGAGTTTACATAAAATTAAGGATATAATATGCGTTGTGGGGGTCTCAAATAATGTCCATTCAGTTCAAGAGTACTTCACTTTGTGGATGTTAGTTGTTGCCTCATTTCACTACGTGTTAATTCAAATCGAAAGATATTGACACTTAAGTACATGTTCCTTCTTTTGCCCATAAATGTTCTTATTCTATTTTTGTCTTTGCATTAGTGGAGGATTGTTGGTATTATTAATCTTGTTAATGCAATGCCAAAGATTTCTTTGTGGTCCCTTTTCTTTCTTTACTTCTTTGTCTTTTGTGAAAGACAAAGTATCCCTTATTGATTGTGGAAAGTCATTTCCTTCTATGTATATTGAATTGCTATTTGTTGGGTTTGTAAAGAGCTAGTTAAAGGGAGTGGTTTCGCGCACATCAGAAATTAGTCCTGAAGGCAAAACAGATCAATTTGCCCCCCTCCCCTGCGCACGAGATATACATGAGGCCTAATTCAAATATGGTTTTGTTAAAATTATTTTTTCATTTTTATGAGCTTACCAAAAAAGTGTCCATATACATGCTTACCATAATATGTCCAAATTCATTCTCTTTTGAATTAAATTTTGTAACGTTTGTAACAACTATAATTTAATTTGTTGTAACTGCTACTTGATTTCATGTAACTGCTACTTGAATTCTGTAACAACTTTTATTTCATAACTCCCAAATTAAATTCTCCTTCTTGTAACAGCTCTAGCATCTTATCTATATTAGGAGTTGTTGTGTGAAGTTTCAAAACACAGAAAAAACACCTTCATCTTTCTTCTTCTCTAACCGAATTCTGGGCAATTATTTTGCGCAAATTCCAAACTTCCAGCCACGAACACACGTGTTTGGAGGTGCTGTGGAACCTTGGAAAGCGACCAGTCTTAACGATTTGCACCAAATCAGGCCAAAATTACTTTCAATGTAATGGCTTGTCACGACTCAATATTTTTTGATTACTTGTTCTAATTTCCTTCTTATTCTTAGACAATACTATCTACTCATATTTCTTACAAACAAAAGCTTTTCTTGGGTAAATGGTATTGCGGCAAGATTATTTTATTTTATTGAAAAGTGGACGCGGTGTCAAAAGTGGAATAGACTTAATGACGAAATTTAAAATTTTGCTACTACAATGGAGATTTTATATTATTGAGCAGGTTGATAAATATAAAAACGAAGTTTTAGTATAATGTGAAACTTTTTTTGTGGGCATTTAACATATTTGATCGCTCGAACAAAATATTTACAATAATAATTAACTAATATATATACTATAATATCTGCCGAATATTGTGCGAACCACTACTTTTTAAAGGATGGATGTGACATATTTCTCTCGAGTAGTTGATTTCATATGCCAGTGGCAATGGGGCAGGCTTGGGTTGGTTTGGGTTTACGGGAATCTTTAGTGGGCCGGAGCATGTGGGAGGCCAAGTCCTAAAGGAGTTAAGGAAACAGATTACTTAAAGAAATATATAATTATTTTTTTTAAAAATAGATGAAGATATAACATAACATGATCAGATGCAACGAGTGATAAGCAGGTAGAAGAAAAATAAAAAAGTTTGATTTCATATAAATTAAGATAAATTTTAATTTAATATAATAGGACAGATGGAACAGATTGTAAGTAGAGAAAAAAATAATATAAAACAGTACGAGATGAGATCTAACAAGATAGCCACCCCCTAGCCTGGCTAGTCCACCCAATTGTCATAATTATAAATTTATAATGCATGATAATCATGAAAAATTATCTAAGAAAAGCTATAGAGTGCCGTAATAAACTATCTTCATCTTTCTGTTTCTTCGTTTTTGTAGAATTTATTGCTTTCAGTTGGAAAAATAGGGGATGAGGATTACGTGGAGGAAAAAATAATATCTTATATTAAAAGGGAATTGAATATCATATTAAATGCTATTATCATCATAATAATTAAATATGATCAAATACCATCAATATGTCTCATAAAGACAGAAAAAGATGACAAATTGATTTGAACCAAAAACGTTTGGATAGAGCTATTGAGACGCTATTACGTCTGACGTGCCTTGATTATCCTCCGTTGCTCTATATATTAGACGGTTTGGTCGGATCTGATAGTTTTTGCTTAAATTATATATTTAAATTAAAAAATTTATTAATAATATATAAATATTTAATTACGAATTAATTAATTAAAATTAATTATTAGTTCGATGACAAATTCAAAATTCATAAACTTCAAATCATGACCGTCTTTGATTATTCTTACAAGTTTTTATTCATTCATGGATAACTTCAGAATAAAAAGCAAAGAGAGAATTGGATAAGCTAACTGTCATTGTACAACAACGTGGAAACAAGGATAACCAGAAAATAGTAGATGAGGTTGTTATCTTATTAACTATATTTGTCTACCCATTATTCTTACCATATGGACGTGATCGCTCATGTCAATGGCGAAGTCAGAATTTTTATTAAGGGGTGTTAAAATATATAAAAGTAAACATACTAAGAAATTAAGGGGAGTCAATACATAATACATATACTTATAATTTATTTTTTTACTTAACTACACAGTATATTTTTCTCGCAAATGGATATCATTTGACACCCCTTTCCTATAAGGTGGCTCCTCAATCATATATACTATCAGATACATCATACGTACATTATCCAATGCAAAACGCTAAATTGATTTTTGGCCCTCACATTTTCGAGAGATACTTCGAAATGCCACATCACGAGGACGATGGCGTCGTGTAGCCAATTGAATTCTTTTGCCAGAAAATTACACAGTTAGATTATATATTCAACCCCGTTAATGCAAGAAAAATTCTAAAATAGCAGCAAAGGGAGA
Source organism: Nicotiana knightiana (assembly GCA_005239525.1). NCBI lineage: Eukaryota > Viridiplantae > Streptophyta > Magnoliopsida > Solanales > Solanaceae > Nicotiana > Nicotiana knightiana. The sequence goes on along the minus strand of ML435379.1, from coordinate 14,898 downwards.
TAAGAAATGTTTTAAGTAATAGGTTCAACTCTCAACTGCAACATTTTTGCATTTTTTTCAATTTCCTTGCCCCAGGTCTTAGGGGCTTGGAGCAGAACGTAAAAGCAATTGCAAAAAGATTTTTAGAAAGAAATTTGACTAAAATTGTTATCACATATTTTAAAACGAAAATCGGGTAAAATTCAAAAATAGTCAGATTTACAAATGGTAATTGAAAAATAGCCACAATTTCAAAATTAATCGAGATTTAGCCATTTTTCATGTAAAGATAAATCTGAACGAAAACACTTTTCAAAATTCGAAAAATATTCCGGCATAATATACTGGAGTTCAAATTTGTGGACTTCCAACATAATATACTGGAACGTTCCGTGTACTGGAGTTCCAGCATATTATACTAGTGCACCAATCTCCAGAATATTATACTGGAACTTTGCGTGTTACAGCAAAATAGTGGCCATTTTTCAGTAACTTTGCAAATGCTGGCTATTCCTTAATTACCAGTTCGAAAACTAACTAGCCCGTGCTATTTTTACACGAAAATTAATAAGATATTTTAAGGGGAGAATACAAAAATACAAGCCCAAAATGATAACTCTCAACTTGCTATTGGTTTATGATTGGGCCTGGATCCAAATGGTAATTGGGCCTATATCCCAAATCAACCTTTGAAGGTCGTCGACTCCTATTTTTCGGCCCAATAACTGCTTGTGTGCAGGTATCCATATTGGGCTGGGCCTGATTCATAACATTTAGTTTCAGCTTATACTAGATAGATCTGAGTCCATTGCACCTCAATGCAAAATTGCCTCCCCCCCCTTCCCCCCTTATCCACATGCATCTTGAAACAGACCTTGACTTGCCGAAATTGCACGGGACGCTTTATTTGGTCGCTCCCATTTAACCTATACCCATATTTTTAAAATTATTTAATCTATACCTTAATTTTTACAACTTCAGGCGCCGCTTTCCTGATACCTGTGCAAAACTTCAGCTTTTTTAGTACTGAGGTTTTTACAAATTAACTAAACAACTTTAGCATCTTCTGCTGAAATTTTTGAAAAAGCTTTATGACAACTAATTAATCCAGGACAAAACTTCAGCTTATTTAGTGCTGAAATTTTTACAAATGAACTAAATAACTTCAGCATCTTCTGATGAAGTTTTTGAAAAAGCTTTATGACAAAATTAATTAATCCAGGACAAAACTTCAGCTTATTTAGTGTTGAAGGTTTTACAAATGAACTAAATAACTTCAACAATTCTGCTGAAGTTTTTGAAAAAGCCTAGAATGCTGAAGTTTGTCTGATTGTCTTTGCTACTTCAGGCCCGTATACCTGAAATTTACGCAAAAAGTGAATACGCTTGTAATTTTTTTTTATAAAACGGATATAAATTAAAACGTGATAAAAATTAATTATAGATACAAAAAGCTCCCATTGACTTGGAGCAAGGAGAAGACAATGAATGATAAGTGGCCCGAGGGATTTCCAAAAGCGCAAAAGCAGCAGACACAAATTGTCCGGGTTAAGTTTATGTCTCAAGCACACTTATTAAAAATAAGAAAACAAAAATAGCTAAAAGATTTTTCATTTGAAAAATTAATGTGAACCGCCTAATCTTTACTTCTGACTTGATTTAATGGTGTATTAAAATCAGTGAAATCTTTTACAAGAAATATACTAAAAAGTAGGATGTCACAATAGTTAGCGCAAACAATTGTGGATTTGCTATTGTAATGGTTATAAAATATCTACAACATTGTGCTTGACATAAATAAAATTTAGCCTTTTGAATTATTATTAAAAAAATGATTAAATGTTATGAATATCTCTCTCTATCTATCTATCTATATATATATATCTACAACATTGTGCTTGACATAAATAAAAACAAAATTTAGCCTTTTGAATTATTATTAAAAAAATGATTAAATGTTATGAATCTCTCTCTCTCTCTCTCTCTCTCTCTCTCTCTATATATATATATATATATATATATATATATATATATAAGAGTAGATGAGGGCGAACAAGGGTATAATGGTCATTTCAAATATTTTAGTGCATTATTTACTTGTATACTAGGCTCAAAAGTTTGGTTGTGGGTTCTTAATAACAGGAAAAATCAAAACTAATATGGCCACAAGCTATTAAATTCTTTAGGTGGACCCCATTTTCCGTTCAACCTTCACTATCTTCGTTAAATGAATTACTTGATTGTTATTATTATTTCAATAAATACTTTTAACTAGAAAAATTATCTTTTTGATAATTTTATAATCTAACATTCACCAGATTAAAATAACTATGATAACATACATTTATATATGACGATTCTATTATCTCCTTAACTAACATTATTTTATTTATTTTATTTATTAACTATGTCAGATAAAGAAGATTTTATTAAAAAAATCAGTGATAATTTATGTGGATATACATTTAAATGTTCTTATATTATTATTATCAATCGATATTATTTTGTAAGAAGTTCTCGTTAAATTGCAATTTCAATTGGAATACTATATAAAATTAGGAAAAATATATTTAAGAATAAAATATAGTTTCAAGTCCCCCCACCCCCCCTCCCCCCCCTTTTTTATAGAATATTAAATTTTTTTCAAATTGTATAATAAGTATCCCCTCTCTAAAATATGATTTGAGAATATCTGGAGTAAAAATTTCTATTATATAGAAGTGAGAAGAGGAGGTCGATTAAGGGCATAATGGTTATTTTAAATATATTAGTGCATTGTTTGCTTGTATGGTAGACTCAAAAATTTGGTTGGGGTTCTTCATAACAGGAAAATCAAAACTAACGTGGCCATAAGCTATTAAATTCTATAGATGTACCCCGCTTTCCATTCAACCTTCACTATCTTCATTAAATAAATTAGTTGATTGTTATTATTATTTCAATAAGCACTTTTAACTAGAAAAATTATCTTTTTGGTAATTTTATAATCCAATGTTCACCAAATTAAAATAACTAGGTAACATATATTCATATATGACGATTCTATTATCTTCTTAAGTAACATTATTTCTTTTATTTTATTTATTAACTATTTCAGGTAAAGAAGATTTTATTAAAAAAAAATTAGTGATAATTTATGTCGATTTACATTGAAATATTCTTATATTATTATCAATTGATATTATTTTATACAAAATTCTCATTAATTACAATTTCAATTGGAATACTTTATAAAATTAGAAAAAACATATTTAAGAATAAAATATAGTTTCAAGTCCACTTTTTATTATCGAATATTAAAATTTGTTCAAATTGTATAATTAGTATCCCCTCTCTAAAATATGATTTGAGAATATCTGAAGTAAAAATTAAGATAGTTAATTTGTGAATCTTTCTTTTTTTTTTAAAAATTATTATATATTAGGAAGCATGAGAAGTATCGTCATACAAGGTTATACTTCTCCCTCTATGATCGAAGTTAGTCGGGTACTTCCTCTACTCAATAAGTATTCAACATTATATAAATTTCAAAAATACATTATTTGTAAAAAATCTCAACAAATAACTATTGTGTTGAAAATTGTATTATACCCTAAATAGTATCTCAATCATATCAAATGAAACTAGAAAAAATTACAATATTTCAATTTAAGGTCAATATGATTAGTATTTAGAGTGAACGAGAGATTAATTTATTTTTAATATTATGTCATTAAACTAGAACAAAATATAAATTTTCTTGTTAAAAATTCTTAATAATTAAAAATCCCGATTATTATTTCAAAGAACCAAAAAAATACCTTTTCATCAACTATTTGGGAATAAAATTAATATGTTTTATTATTCAAATTTTGATTAGCATAAAAGGAAAAAGTAATACATTAACACAACTGAAAATACTAAAAGGATAAAACTGTATATCATTCAATTTAAACAATGAAAAAAATACATCACGACTTATTTTTCAATTGGCCTTTTAGTCGTTATTTTATAGTAATTAATTTTAAGTTTGGCGGTGCAAAAAAAAATAAAAAATAAAAAGTGTAGACCCTATGTAGAAATTGTTATTCAATATGTATTTCTGTAAAACCAATAAAGCATTAAACTTTCTGAAATAAAAACCAGAAACAGAAAGTTAGTAGAACAAAATGAACGAAATAAATCATGAAAAAAAGTGTAGGAATAAATCGAGCCCACTGAATGCATAGTGTGTCCTTAAGAAAATTATTCCCCTCAAATACCCGAGGTGTTGGAATATTATCCTCCAAGGATAGAACGATTTAACTCACCAGCGTATTGGTACCAAAAACTCTGGTGACCGGCGAACCACTCAATGATCGTAAAACACACTGAAATATATTGTGCAGAAGAAGAAGAAGAAGAAGATCAGAAAATTTAGTAAGTAAAAATTCTGGGATTCAAGACATGTTTATAGACCATTTTGCACTGATTCTGAAAAGGTTTGCAACCTTTCATAACAGTCACAACTGTTGGAACAGGTGGGAATATTGCGGGAAAACTAAAAAATGAATTTTAAATAATCCGGGAAAAAATAGACCGGACCGGGTCGCGGGTCATGGGTTATTTCAGATTGAATTTTCATTAATTATTAAATTAATTAATTAAATAATTTGAAAGGAATTTTGTCCAAAAAGATTAATCAATCAATCTGTGAGCATGTAATTTTTAACCTACTATATGTTCCTACAAAATTCAATAAATTAATTAATGATTATAAACCTTGTTGAATTTCAATGTCTATGTGTGAATTATCTACATTGCATAAGTCACAATTTGTCTTTTAAAAATTCATAAATGACTTAAAGTCGCATGATTCGGTGCATGGCTTCAATCATTTTTATTACGGAAAATTATTCTCTAAATAATCACATTTTTTAACTAGAAATTTCAACCTTTAATTTACTCAGTAATTAAAATTTAAACTAGAGTTAATCAATATATTACTTGTGATCGATTGAAATAAATAACAACAAAACGTTGATTATTTGACACAATGTAGATTTAATGATTAATTCATTCATTTTTTTTTTCTAACAAAATTGTGAAATTTGTTCCTTAAATGATATGAGTATTAAATCAAATGTTATTACTCTTAATTAATTTATAATTAGACAAAAACTAAGTTAGAATTAATCACTACATTTTTAATAAGTGTTAGAGTTAAAATAGGTTTAAAATCGGACCTGGGCCAAATTACCCAGGCCCAAACCCCCTTCTCCCTAACACTAGACAACCCAGGCCCAAAACCCAACCTCTTACCCGGCCTGCCCCCAACCTGACCAAACGAAACCGTTTGGTCTGACCGATCAAATCCTGGCCATTGATCGAAATGGATCAAACGGCCAGGAACTCATCCCCCTCTAAACTATAAAAATGTCTTAAACAAACCCCACCTCCTCAATTTCACCAAACCCTAATCCCCTTCGTTCGCCTCTTTCTCTCTCTCTTCTCTCTAAAAAGAAACCCTAGCCGCCCCCAGACTCCCACCGCTTTTCGGCCACCGGAACTCGACCAAACGCCACCAAATCCTTACCAGACGACGCCCTCCTCCTCCTTAACCCCATCCCACCATCATTTTCCTCGAAAACCCACCCAAACCCCTTCAATTTTAGATCTAAAAAGGGCAGAAAACTTGGTTTCCTATTACCAAGTCGTTTCAAAATAGTCAATGGTTCAAAGCTACATGAGTCAACAGCTCTTGATGAGAGCTGTTGATTCATGTGGGTTTGGATCATTTCCAAACCCTGCCGAAATCTGTCAGCACCCTGCGGGTA
>ML435377.1:50278-88144 GCA_005239525.1 Nicotiana knightiana | reverse complement strand
TGCCCCCCCATTCATTTCCCCCGTTCCCATTCTCTCTCAACCGTCTTTCTATCTCCCTCTCTTTATCTCTGGTTCTCTCTAGAACCTTCCAACTTCCATCTTCTCCGGCCATCTCTCTCGCGGGAAACCATGACCTCTCATCACCCATGGCCTCTATCTCACCCCATACTGGTTTGAAACTGCCCTGAGGCCCTCAAGTGAACTTGGAGCGGTTCAACTCCTACCTATGGTCCTTCAAGCCATTTTCCGGCTACCCTTGACCGTCCGAGTAAGGTTCTTACACCCTCCAATTGAGCTTTTCTCTCCTCTTTGGGTTCTCTCTTCGAAACCCTAACTTCTAAAACCTCAGATCTTTCTAGATCTGTAACAGATCTATACATATTTCAAGTCTTTTTGATGTTTTCTTTAAGGGTTTTCCATTTTTCCTAAAACGATTTTTGTTTTCCAACTAGGGTTTCCAAAAAATCTTTTTGCAAAAACGATTTCTTCAAGTTTAAGGGTTCTTCTGAGATTCTTCTCGTATTTTTAAACGATTTCTGTTAAAATCTCTTTTTCATAGTTTATTATGTTAAAACTTTAGTTTTAACACTGCATTATAATCGTAGGTTTGCCTTTATTGATCTACTCTTTTGATTTGTATATGTGTCTGTCTCTTATGAATATGTCCTGAGTTTTCTATGATTTTTATCCTATTTTTGCCCATTAGGGTTCTTGATTTTGGCTTCTTCTGCTTATGATGTAGTTGCTCTGTTTAATCCCTCTAGTAGTTACTGTTCTGCTTAGATGAATCTCTAATCCTATGTGATTTCTTGCTGCTACAGTTATTGGGGTTTCTGACTCTTTGATTCCCCCTGTTATATCATGTTCGTTTGTTAATCCATGTAATCATTTACTGTGTGCTAGAATTGAATCCTTGATTCTATGTGATTTTTACTTGAATCTCTGATTTTCCTGTCCTATTGTGTGTTTACTTCGTGTACTCACAGGAATCAGCATTACTCCTGTTTAAACCCCTAATTTCCTGTAACTGAACCTCTCATTGATCTTTTGTGATGATTTCCTTACTGATTTACAACCTTTAAATTATTTCCTTGCCTTATTTTGGTCAACTATGCTGTCACATGGAGTTTTATATTATTTCCTTAATTGAAATATTCTGAACCTAGCCTCAATTGCATGTCCCATACTTGTACTATGCTAAGTTATTTCCTATATTCTATATGAAGTCACATATGGTACATTTACTTATTTGTTGTCTGCATAATACCATTTGAACTTAACTCCTTTAATTAAGGGATACCTATACTGATTTTACATTGATTGATACCCAGTCCCTTAATTAAGGGTTAACTTTGGTTCCTACCTTATTTACCATCTGTTTTCAAACTATATATATACACTACTCTTTCATTAAGTAGGACACGAACAACTAATCTGTTCAACTCTCTCTCACACAACTAAAACTTGCTCTTTATTCTCTCTTCTATGCTACTTGCTATTATTCCAAGTTAGCCGGCTGCAAGCCAAGGCTAACTATTGTGCCTCTACTATTTCTTCTTTGTGTCTCTGCTTTCTTCACTCCACTGGTATGTTCTAATTCATATTTCAGTCCTCAAACCAACATGTTTTTATTACTGTTGCAATTTATTGTGTTTCTAATCTGCTTTTATTTACTATTTTGTTGTTCTAAATGTAACTAAGATCCTGAATCCCCTCTACCTGTTAAGTTATGCTTTACTTGTCAATGACCATCATGTTTATGTATACTTAGCACCTGCTTCTTATGTGAATCCCCATGCCTATGATTGGTACATTAGTGATCATAGTCTTAGCTATTTGGTCATGTTATGTTAATCTAATCCGGTACTTTACTGTACCCTTGATCCTCTGAACCCTTACGAGCTTCTGATTGCATGTCTATATGTGTTTTTGCCTGCTACATGCTTACCTTTACTTGCTCTGTATTTGTCCCTCAAATTCCATTACCCCTGCTTGTGATTGTTGGACTATTCCTGGTCCTTTGTGTGATGTTGAACTTGGTGTTCCTGCCCCTTTTGGTGGTTAACTTCTTTGTTATAAAACTATTCCAATCAAGTTTCCATCTTCAAAATTGTTTTCTCACTTACCCTTTTCAAAAATGTTTTCTTACTTAACCTTTTCAAAGATATGTCAAGCACTCTCACATATACTTGTAGAAGTCTAGGTTCTGCCCCCTCTGTATGAGCATTGCCTTGGGACCCTTGAGCTCCCTCTGAACTTTGACACACAGAGGCTGGCCATTCCACACTGCACTTACTCTATCTTGGTTATGAAATCTGGGTGTGAGCACTGCCCGGGAGCCCATAAGGTCCTTAGGGAACTCTAACACACCCGGATTATGAGAAAGGTTGTGAAATAATACTTGGCATTGAGGACCTGGAGACTTGAGCCTATTCTGCAGGCTCCCTATAGTTAACTTCTTATTTTTATTTTATTTCAGTTGTGTAATTCATATCCCATGGTCTGTAATAATTAATTGTAAACAACTCTGGGGTCGGATAGTGAACAATGGGTGGGTGATATGCATGTTGTAGTATAATTAAGGCTAGAGACCATGTTTCTAGGTTTATTTTTTTCTTTGCGCAATAGCAGCCATGTTTAGGTACAACATGTCGTGCATTAGATATCATGCTACTTAGGCTCCTCTATACTGCTTTCCTTTCAGCATGTCATCATTCATTGCCCTTACTTAGAAATCCTGCCTATAGGACAAATAATTAAGTAAATTGTTATTATGTGATTCTGCTCATATAAACGTATTCTGAAACTTCATTAGAAGTCCTGTCCTAGGATAAATAATGTTAATTGCAATCATGTTTCATCATTCCTACTTCACTTAGAGATCCTATTTTTAGGTAAACAACATTAAAAAGTATATCACCTATGATATTCCTGAAACTGTGCATAATGCTGTGATTCTATGTGCATTTAGAAATCATGTTTAAGTTATTATGCATCATGCTGCGTTAGACATAATGCTATAGGATCGTACTCATTTAACTGCACTTAGTCTAAATACAGATATCTAAAACAGTCCCCTGTTCTAAGAAACTGGTAATTAGTCCTTGCACATCTTCAACACCTAGAATTGCATGTTATTAGCTATAAACAACCTAGAGTCGTTAACAAATCTGAATAATTATCGCATGTTATCCTACACCTAGGCAAGCCTTAGGTAATCAACTTAAAAAAATAAAATTAGAACTGCCTTTGTGATCATGTTTAACTGTCAGCATGCTTAAAACCAGTAGGCAAGCCTGATTAAGACTTCCTCTCTGAGTTATGCAATAAATTTGTCCTTGTGTTATCACCTAGATACCATGCTGAATTAATATGGACTTTATTTGTGTATGATACATGTTGTTTATGTGTACTGTGTGTGGAGGAATACTTGAGCCTTTATCTGCTTTCCATGCTTTCTCTTTATCTGCAGTCCTACTTGTTTTGTTATCTGTCGCCCTAGAATTTGTATCCTTTAAAACCTGAGGGTCTGCCTAGCACCTCCCTTTAGGATAGAAGTCCTAATTTCCTCCGGAAATGATAGGAAGGGACAGGTAACAGCATGTAATAGAGGACGAGAATAACACTCGTTTTTAATAACCTTACGGGGTGGGAAGGGTAGATATGGATATGATGACTGGTGCGCTAATACCACGTGTAGCCCCTCTTCGAGGATTGATTATCGGGTATTGCATTGATGTGATCCATATTATTATAAACCTAGGATACTCTTTATATGCTTAGATCGTAACCCTTTCAAAATCTAACCCACTTTACTATTTTCAAACATCTGCATGCTTAAGACTTAAATCCCCTCTTATTTGAGCCTTTACTTATTATTTGCTAATTGTACAATTTCACAGAAACCATTTGGCCGGGAACCACACTTGTGGATCCTGAGGGGTGCCTAACACCTTCCCCTTAGGATAATTTTAAGCCCTTACCCAATCTCAGGTTAGCAACATAATTGTAGTTGAACCCCTTAGGTGCCCTAACGAACCGTTAAAATCGTTAGGTGGCGACTCTTCAAAATATGCGAACCCCTTTCCCAAAAGGAACGAGTTTTCTCCAATGACATAAACCCTTTTCAACCGGCCCCGAAAGGAGCGCTTGGGGAAAAGGGGGGCGCGACAGCATGGCGACTCTGCTGGGGATATCCAGGATTTTATCATTTCAAATTGTTTCGTAAATTTGTGCCTTTATTTTTTACCTGCACCCTTTCCTATTCCCTTTACGTGCAATTAATTGTTTACTTTAGGTATTTACTTTTCTTCAAAGACGAAACTGACATGTCTCTTTTTTTTCTTTTGTAACTGCTTTAATCATTACTGTTATTTTTACCGCTTTCTTTAACGTGCAAATACGTGACAACTTGTTTTAGTACTTATTATTTCATAATCATGCTCAACATTCATACTCCACTCGTGCTAAACAAAATACTATAGCAACGCTTGATGAGTGGTTGCGCTCTTCCTATATCATTACTCACTAAATTCGGAAAGGCTTATTTACGGTAAAACTAGTCGATCAGCGGTGCAGTCGACAGTTTCATGCCTTTCCCCCTTGAGTTGTCCATTCAAGGGTACCGGTCTAAAACCCCATAGAAACCTTACTCTGTCACATTATTGCATGCATCATGGTCAAACCTAGTCGAGCTAAAGTGTCGTTCGCACGATAGCTTTTAAGATAGCCTTATCCAAAAGTCCATCGGGTTTCCCTAAACCCAAACGGACGCCCTCACGTTCTGTGCATTTATTTGGAGAACTAAATGCTTCCTGCTAATTATTGATGATAAATAGTCGAGTCCGGTAGGGGTAAGGGCCTAACCTTATTTGCTTTGCAGAAAAATGAGGCACAAAGTCCCCAGATTCGGCATGGCCTCCAATATCCACCCAAGACTGTTGAGTTGGTGGGAGGATCTGCACTCTAGCGACAAAGCTATCGTCAGGAAACACTTGGGTAACCTACCATCTCTCTGGAAATCCAGCCTAATAAAATGATAATAGAGGCTGCTACCCTGTTCTGGGATCATGAAAGGTCCATGTTCCACTTTGGGAACATCGAATTGACGCCTTTAATAGAAGAGATAGGAGGGCTGGCTAACCTAGTATGGGAAACTCCACGGTTGTTGATGCCTGAGAACCGCACAGGCAAAAGTTTCCTCAAAATGATGGGCCTGAAAAAGGACGCAGAATTAGTATGTTTGGAGGATTCATACATTCCTTTTGACTACTTGTATGAAAGGTATGGCTACAGCAAATCATACCGTACCTACCATGACGAGTTTTCTATCACCTCTCTGGGACACGTCCATCACCGAGTGTTCATGTTTATGGTTTGTTTTTTGGGTTTGATCGTGTTCCCGATGAAGAAGGAAAGGATCCACACCAGGCTATCCATGGTAACTAAGACCATAATGGAAGGGGTAGATGGGCAAGACTTCAGCATTGTGCCCATGATCATTGCAAACATATATCGGGCCTTAGAAAGGTGTCAACAAGGAGCAAAGCATTTCGAAGGTTGCAATTTATTACTTTAACTCTGGCTCATCGAACATCTCCAAAGAGGCGAATACCGACAAGACATTCACCGTAGAATGTGGGATGACAACATCGCTTTCCATCACCCAAAGTGAATGAATTATATCCCCGACATGTTCGATCAGCCTGAAAATGCCGAGGGATAGGTTGAGCTTTTTGATAACTTGACTGAAGAGCAGGTTCAATGGATGTTTGAATGGTTTCCGACGGATGAGTTCATCATTCGATCCTGAGACGCATCATTTCTGATACTGATTGGTCTAAGGGGGACATACCCTTACGTCCCTCTTCGAGTTATGAGGCAAGCAGAAAGGAAGCAAGTCATCCCTAGGGTCAAGAAGATGATCCATCTTCNGAAGGAAGCAAGTCATCCCTAGGGTCGAGAAGATGAGCCATCTTCGAGCTGACTTTCAAAATAATGACAGTCCTCACAAGTGCCAAGCTCAGCACCTGTGGCACTGCAAGATTATACTTGAGAAAGACACCATCGAGCCAGACAGATATCATGCCAGTTGTACCCCTTTCTATCTTGGTTGGTTAGAAGAGGATTTGGGTGGCCAGAGCAAGTCGGGGTACGTCCGAGGTCACAGGGTTATAGATGAAAGGGCTGAGGCACAAGTCAAATACAACCAACTACGTAAAAGGATCCGGGAATATGAGGATGACCACCACAAGATACATGAGTCCAACAAGAAACTGATCGAGGAATGGAAGTACATGGCTATCAACGCCAACAAGAGGCAGGGGTACTTGGAACGAGGTATAGTTGAGCTGGAAGAAAAGTTCATCAAAAGAGTCGAAGATTGTCAGAAGGCTGACGGAGCTGCAGGGGGATACCTAGCTAGAACCTACCTGTTGTTGGGACTTCGCGAGCTGGGAAAACTGTACAAGGAAAGAAAGAATGCCGAGTTTGGGGAAGGTCCTTTTGGGACCAAGTAGATAGGAGTGTCTTTATTTTTCTATCAATGTAATAAGGCCAATGGCCATTAGTGACTTTTATTTTTCGTCTATCGTTTTGGGATTTGTCTATTTTTTCTTATCAATAAAATGAGGCATTTAGCATTTTAAGTTCTCCAAATCAATTTGTCGCTAGGCCTACCTCGGGAACAAAGAGGTTCCCAACCTAGGATGCGCTTTACATTTCCGCATTATGTGTTTAAATACCGCAATACTCTTTTCATAATCCTCACTGACTTGGTTACCTTTTGTTTTTATTTCTTTTTCTTACTCCCCACCCCAAAGGTTAGTTCGGGCATTCTGGCATCATCAGCCTATCGCACAAGATCCAAGGGCCCTCCACCTACTCTTCTTCCTAGTCCTTCTAAGGGCAAAGACAAAGGCAAAAGTAAGATGGAAGAGTCCAGCGGCACCAGAAAAGAGAATATGATTGAAGGGGTAGAGGCCACTGATGGCCGAGGTATTCAGGTCCTACATGAAAACATGTCGCCACTTGAACAGAAATTGCTGAAGTTTCAGGAAGAACTCGATCAAGTTTGGAATCTGGCCAACTTGTCATTTTCCCTCAACGTCCCTGACGTCAACCTTCCAAATGCTCAAAACCCCGTACCTCCACAAAATATCCCAAGATAGCAAAATCATCCCGCACCTCACCATCACGTCACTCCCCCAAAGAACCAAACTCTCCCGACGCAATGCAATGCTTGCCACACCTCAAATAACACTCCACTACTCATCCCAGAACCTCAAAACCCCACAAAGGACCATTTCCACACCTATAACAATCCCATCTATATAGAAACCGTGACCCACTCCACTCCGCCTATCTCACAGGCATTCGAGTTTGACAGAAAGGATTTACTTATCAGGAACCTGGCCGAGGAGCTTAAGAAACTAACCAGCCGAGTCCAGGCTGTTGAAGGAACCAAGGGAATTGAAGGATTGAATTATGAAGACCTTTGTATCCAACCTTATGTCGAACTGCTCGAGGGGTACAAACCTCCAAAGTTTGAAATATTTGACGGTACTGGTGATCCGAGAGTACATCTGAGGACCTATTCCAACAAATTGGTTGGCGTTGGGAAGGATGAAAGAATCTTCATGAAGTTGTTCATGAGGAGTTTGAAGGGAGACGCACTGTCTTGGTACATCAGCCAAGACCCCAAGAAATGGTCAAACTGGGTAAGCACGGCGTCTAATTTTATGGACATATTTAGATTCAACACAGAGAACGCACCAGATGTGTTCTACATTCAAAATTTGAAGAAGAAACCCACAGAAACCTTTCGCGAGTATGCTACTCGTTGGAGGTCTGAAGCCGCTAAAGTCAGACCTGCTCTAAAGGAAGAGCAGATGAACAAGTTCTTTGTCCAGGCTCAGGACCCGCAGTATTATGAACGGTTAATGATGGTTGAAAGGCCACAATTTCTCCGACACCATCAAATTGGGTGAGCGGATTGAAGAAGGTATTAAAAGTGGTATGGTTACAAATTTTGAAGACTTGCAAGCCACTAACAAGGCTTTACAGTCCGATGGTGTGTCTAAGAAAAGAGACGTGGGAGCCATAATGATTGCACAAAGAGCCAAGTCCCCACTCAAATACCAAACTTATCCAACACCTCCACTCACACACCAGCCAACCCTGAACTACCAAGCTCCACCACCTGCCTACCAAGCACCCTCACCGAACTACCAAGCTCCACCGCCCACATATCAACCTTCTTCACCCAGGTACTCACAACCCGCTCCCGTTTACCACACTTATAATTCCCAGCCATCCCATTACCAATCACCCCCTTCATGCCAAAACTTCCCTAGACCTCGTCCCGATTTTGATCGCCGCCCTCCGAAGCAATACACCGCCATATCCGAGCCCATCGATCAGCTGTATGAGAAGCTCAAAGCTGCTAGTTATGTCACACATATCCCTGTTGCCACCCTTGAGAACCCTTCTCAGTGGGTTAACCCAAACAAATCCTGCGCATACCATTCTGGCAAAGAAGGCCACATCATCGAAGAATGCCGCTCTCTGAAGGACAAAATACAGGCTCTCATTGACAACAAGATTATTGTGGAAAAAGACCCCGCTCCAAACGTCCGCAACAATCCTTTGCCAGACCATAAGGGTAGAGGTATCCATATGATTGAAATAGAAGATGATTGGGATCCCGAGGGATCAATCGGGTTGATCGCAGAAGGCGATGACCCAAAGAAACCCGCAGTCACTCTCAAACAGATCATAGTCCAGATTCAACCATCTGAGGACGCTGAGGTGAATATGTCTATACCATTTGAGTTTGAAGCAGCGCCACCTGTAAAGTCACCAGTGCCAATTAAAGTTGAGTTTGTATCTCCAGCAAATGCGCCAGCACCATTCGAGGTCGCAATCTTGCCACCCCGAACACACATTCCGTTTGAAGTAAAGATGGACGCAACAGTTCTGATGGAAATGTCAACCACACCACCTTTCTATTCAAACGCTATCCCTTGGGACTACACAGCCGAGGCGAGAAGGAAAGGCAAGGTCAGGTCTGAGGAAGTTGTCGCAGCAAAGGGTATGACGAGAACTGGTAGGGTCTACACCCCTGAGCATCTGGCCGAGTCAAGCAAGAAGGATGCCAACTGGCCTCCCCTTATCGAAACAGGTCCCGATGACCATTGGAGAAAGGTACAGGCTAAATAATATTCAGTCATCGACCAGCTGAACAAGACACCGGCACAAATATCCATCCTCTCTTTGCTACAGAATTCTAAAACACACAGAAATGCTTTGTTAAAAGTGTTGAGTGAAGCATATGTGCCAAACAACATCATTAGCGGGGAATGGCCAATATGGTAGGCCAGGTACTGGATCATAAAATCACTTTTGATGAGGACGAGCTACCACCTGAAGGATTGGGGCACAATAAAGCGCTGCACATCACCGTGCAATGTGAAGATCATTTGATCACAAGAATCTTGATCGATGGAGGTTCCAGTCTTAACATCTGTCCATTGATAACACTCAAGAAATTGGGTAAAGGGATACATGAGATAAGGGGTGGATCGATCAATGTGAAAGCCTTCGACGGTTATCAGAGATCCACCTTGGGGGAGATCAGTCTATGTCTGGAGATGGAACCGACTTGGTTTGAAGTAGATTTCCAGGTGATGGATGTGCCAGCATCCTACAACCTACTGTTGGGACGACCCTAGATTCATATTGATGGGGTTGTAGCGTTAATGCTACATCAGGCGGTAAAGTTCGAGTGGAACCACCAATAGGTGATTATTCATGGTGACGGTAGCAACCCCATTTATAGTCGTCAAACTATTCCGGTGATTGACGGAAAAAGGAAGATAGGCGGGGGAACTTACCACCATATTGAGCGGGTCAATGCTATCGACAAGGACAAGTGGTGGGATAGCAAGATTGAGAGAATCATGAACTGGAGAGGATATGAGCCAGGCAAAGGGCTCGGTAAGAACCTCCAAGGGATCACAAAGCCCATAAAACTCAAGAAACATGGTACCACTTTCAGTCTGGGGTATGAGTACACTTGGCAAGAATTCAACGACTGGTCGCCACCTTGGCACGGTCCCTATTACCCTTTGGAGCAGCCGATACCTCATCTTGAGCAGACTTTCAAGCAGGCCGACATTACTTACAGATCAGACAAAGAAGAAGCACTTGCAGCGATGAGGAGTTTGTTCCTAGAGGACGAAGATATGGATTGTTGTGTTGTTCTCGGGGAGGAGAGGGAGGAAGTCCCTTTCGTATAGACTGTATGCAAGGGGACATATCTCAAAAACTGGTCTATCAAGACAACCAAATCCCGACGATCCTCAGGGTAGCAAGGCTAAAACAAGCATTATTTACTGTTTTATTTACTAAATGATTTTCCTTTTCCTGCATTTTTCAATTTTTCCAATAAGATCTTCAGTGTTCAAAACAGTTATTCAATTCATCAAAGCATCTTCTAAATTTCTCTTACGAATCCGGTATTTATTGCTATTGTCTTCTCTCATTACTTTATGTATACAGCATTACTATTACTTGTCTTGATGAACCGATGACTGTGACATTTAATGAGACAACGCAGCAAACGAACATTGATTCAGACGAAGACGACATACCTGACGAAATTTTCAAAGAAGTTGAGAACTTTGAGAACAGACCTAAGTCCAACCTGGACGAGACTGAAGTTATCAACTTGGGAGATTCAGAAAACGTCAAGGAGACTAGCATCAACATTAATTTGTCACCATCAGAAAAGAAAGAATACACAGAGTTTCTAAAAGAGTATGAGGACGTATTTGCATGGTCGTATGATGACATGACTGGTCTAAGTACTTCTATTATGGCTCACAAACTGCCAACAATCCAATGTGTCCACCGGTGAAACAAAAGCTCAGAAAGTTCAAACCCGACATGAGTTTGAAAATCAAAGAAGAAGTTACCAAGCAGATCAATGCCAAAGTTCTCCGGGTAGTGGAGTACCCGACATGGTTAGCCAACATTGTACCTGTGCCAAAGAACGACGGGAAGGTCAGAGTCTGCGTCGATTACCAGGATCTCAACCGGGCCAGTCCGAAAGACGACTTCCCCTTACCAAATATACATATTCTGATTGACAATTGCGCCAAGAATGAATAGCAGTCCTTCGTGGATTGCTTCGCCGGTTATCACCAGATTTGGATGGATGAGGATGATGCTGAGAAAACAGCGTTCATCACGCCGTAGGGAGTGTATTGTTACAAGATGATGCCATTCGGCCTAAAGAATACAGGGTCCACCTACATGAGAGCCATGACCACCATATTCCATGACATGATTCACAAGTAGATCGAGGTGTACGCGGATGATGTCATTATCAAATAAAACAAAGTTGCTGATCACATGGAGAATTTGGGGAAGTTCTTCAATAGATTGCGAAAATACAATCTGAAACTAAACCCCGCGAAGTGTGCATTCGGGGTTCTTGCTGGGAAGTTGCTGGGGTTTATTGTAAGCCGTCGGGGAATAGAATTGGATCCGTCAAAAGTCAAAGCCATTCAAGAACTACCACCACCAAGGAATAAGAAAGATGTGATGAGTTTCTACATCAGCCGGTTTATAGCACAGTCTACAGTCATCTGTGAACCAATCTTTAAGATCTGAATAAGGACGTTGTGACCAAGTGGACCGATGATTGTCAAAAGTATTTCGACAGAATCAAGGAATATTTGTCAACACCGCCAGTCCTAGTACCACCCGAGCCAGGCAGACCTCTGTTACTCTATCTTGCCGTGTTAAATGGAGCTTTCGGCTGCGTTCTGGGGCAGCACGATGAAACGGGAAGGAAGGAACAAGCCATTTATTACCTCAGCAAGAAGTTCACTCCATATGAGGCCCGATATTCTCTATTAGAGCGTACCTGTTGTGCTCTAACTTGGGTCGCACAAAAGCTGAGGCATTACTTCTGTGCCTACACAACATATCTCATATCAAGGATGGATCCATTCAAGTACATCTTTCAGAAGACCATGCCCACTGGCAAGCTAGCCAAGTGGCAAATCCTGCTGAGAAAATTCGACATTGTTTACATGACTCAGAAGGAAGTTAAAGGACAAGCTCTAGCAGACCATTTTTCTGAGAATCCCGTAGACAGAGGATACGAACCCCTGAAAACATATTTTCCTGATAAAGAGGTATCATTCATAGGAGAAGATATTGCAGAATCCTATGATGGTTGGAGGATGTTCTTTGATGGAGCAGCAAACTTCAAGGGAGTCGGTATTGGAGAAGTCCTAGTATTAGAGACCGGTCAGCATTATCCGATATCTGCCAAACTCAGGTTCCCTTGCACCAAAAATATGGCCGAATATGAAGCCTGCATCTTGGGGCTCAATATGGCCATTGACATGAACGTCCAGGAGATGTTAGTGATCGATGATTCAGACCTATTGGTACATCAGGTACAAGGAGAATGGTCAACAAAGAATTCCAAGATACTGCCATATTGCACCACGTACAGTAATTAATAAAGAGGTTCACAAAGATAGAGTTCCGGCACGTCCCTAGAATCCAGAATGAGTTCGCTGACGCATTAGCTACTTTGTCCTTAGTGATCCAGCATCTGGAAAAGAATTTCATTGACCCTATTCCTATAAAGATCCATAATCATCCAGCTTACTGTGCCCGTGTTGAAGAAGAAGCAGACAGAAATCCTTGGTTTCATGACATCGATAAGTACTTGGCAAAAGGAGAATACCCCCGAGCTTGAAAATTCCACTCAGAAACACACACTTCGGAGATTGTCTAACAATTTCTACCACAGCGGAGGAATCCTGTATATGAAGACTCCCGATTTGGGGCTATTAAGGTGTGTTAACGCAAAGGAAGCATCAAAATTGCTTAAAGAAATTCATGTTGGGAACTGTGGCCCACATATGAACGATTTTGTTCTAGCAAAGAAGATACTCCGAGCTGGTTACTTTTAGATGACTATGGAAACGGACTGCATCCAGTATGTTCGGAAGTGCCACCGTAGCCAGATACATGGAGATATGATAAAGGTGTCTCCAAGTGAGCTCAATGCAGCAAGCTCACCATGGTCGTTTGACGCCTGGGGTATGGACGTTATTGGACCAATCAAGCCGGCCGCCTCCAATGGCCACAGGTTCATTCTGGTCGCCATTGACTATTTCACTAAATGGGTTGAAGTAGCCTCCTACAAAGCAGTTACTAAGAAAGTCATGGCTGACTTTGTCCGCGACCGCATTGTTTGTCGATTCAGAGTTCCAGAGTCAATCATCACCGACAATGGTTCTAATCTCAACAGTGACTTGATGAAAGCTATGTGTGAAACTCTCAAGATCAAACACAAAAATTCCACAGCATAAAGACCTCAGATGAATGGAGTCGTAGAGGCCGCCAACAAAAACAGCAAGAAGATACTAAGGAAGATGATAGAAAGGCACAATCAGTGTCATGAAAAGTTATCATTCGCTTTATTGGGATACCGCACCACTGTCCGCACATCAACAGGGGCAACTCCCTATATGCTAGTTTATGGTACAAAGGCTGTTTTTCTATCGAAGTGGAGATTCCATCTCTAAGAAGTATACAAGAAGCTGAGCCCAGCGATGCAGAGCGGGTAAGAAGCCGTTATGAGCAACTAGCCCTCATAGACGAGAAGAGAATGAATGCAGTATGTCATGGTCAACTATATCAGAACAGAATGGCCAGGGCCTTCAACAAGAAAGTCAAGCCGAGACGATTCACACCAGGGCAGCTGGTGTTAAAGAAAATCTTTCCACATCAAAATGAAGCCAAGGGGAAGTTCTCTCCCAACTGGGAAGGTTCGTACATGGTTCATAGAGTGCTAACAGGAGGAGCACTCATACTTGAAGAAATGGACGGAGAATTTTGGCCGAAACTGATCAATTCAGATGCAGTCAAGCACTATTATGTGTAATCTTTATGCTTTCTCAGTGATGTAAATTGAACTACGCCTGACCTGATTCCCATTTAAGAGAGGATATGTAGGAAGACCTATGGGTTCGGTCACAATTCAATAAAAATCTATTTTTCCCCGCAATTGGAAACTGGGGCAGAATTTTGAGGACCCTCAAAATTCCGCAGCAGGAGAGGTTGCAATGTCTAAAGCCGTGTCATATCGTCGGTTCATCTGAAACTATTTTAGGTTATATATTATATCTTACAAAATCATGCATTTTTTTTAAGCGACTTGTTTATTGAACACTACCCCAATGATACAGACAGTATCATCATGATCAAGCAAACGAGCCAAGCAGATCTAGCAGGAATGCGAACTAACCTTTCCCCTTTACAAAACTCACGATCTTTCTTTGGATGCAGGCACAAAACTACAAAATCCCAAAACATATTATCCGCTCCAAGGACAGACATCGTTCCTCAAACTCGTCATGCCAACATTTATTATCAGTGCAAACGATGCTTCATTATCACAATGCTCTACCGCAATCTAACACCAGCTACAAATTTATGTTGCCCTTCCTTAAATCTCGCATAAGGCTACCTTTCTGCCTTCAGGGGTTAAACGCTATCTCCATCTGCATTCGCATCTTGCATAAGGCTACCTTTCTGCCTTCCGAGGTTAAACGCTACCTCCATCTGCATTCGCATCTTGCATAAGGCTACCTTTCTGCCTTCCGAGGTTAAACGCTACCTCCATCTGCATTCGCATCTTGCATAAGGCTACCTTTCTGCCTTCCGAGGTTAAACGCTACCTCCATCTGCATTCGCATCTTGCATAAGGCTACCTTTCTGCCTTCCGAGGTTAAACGCTACCTCCATCTGCATTCGCATCTTGCATAAGGCTACCTTTCTGCCTTCCGAGGTTAAACTCTACCTCCATCTGCATTCGAATCTTGCATAAGGCTACCTTTCTACCTTCCAAGGTTAAGCGCTACCTCCATCTGCATTCGCATCTTGCATAAGGCTACCTTTCTGCCTTCCGAGGTTAAACGCTACCTCCATCTGCATTCGCATCTTGCATAAGGCTACCATTCTACCTTCCGAGGTTAAATGCTACCTCCGTATGCATTCGCATATTGCATAAGGCTACCTTTCTTCCTTTTGAGGCTAAACGCTGCCTCCCATTTACTTCTCAAAAGCAATCAATGCCTCTAGAATTATTTACTGCACTTTCCTTTTGGGCTAAGCTCTGCCCCTTTAATTCGCAAGACTAAGCTCTATCTTGTCAGCATCATACTATTACATCTTCATGGGCTGAAATATCGCCAACTTATCCAAAGGCGCCATCGTTTGGAGGCACCATCTTCATGGCCCGAGAACACCATGTCATGGCCTGAAGATCTCTTTTATCAGTTTGCATATCATTATTCAAAGGCATCATGGTTCGGAGGCATCATCTTCATGGCCCGAGAACATCATTTCATGGCTTGCGAATCCTGCATCAAGCAATTCATGGCCCAGGACATCATGGTCTAAAGACGTCATCCTTAACCGTCCGAAGACATCATTCATGGTCTGACGGGAATTTGCATCATGTTTAAATTACGCACTATATATGCTTGTATTATTTATTTGCAGGTAATCCGGCGAACAGCGACCGTTCCGACAGGAGCGATCCCGCTCCAGTTCTCTTAATTACCCCGTAAGCCGTTCATTCAGTCAGTCCTATATGTTGCGTCCGTCCTTATAAAACTTCATCGGTATACTTCGTTGGTGGCTCCTGCACTACATACGGCATGATTCCTGTAAAACCAGGGATATGTTGGCAACTCAGAAACTAGGGTGTGGCCTAAACCTCTTCAAACCGCTTCGCTTGGTCAAAATTGACCATCATGTCTTTACCCGACAACTCTTCCATCCTTCCGGGTAAAGAGGGGCAGCTGTTTATACCCAATTTTTTCTCAAACTATTTTAAAATTTGCATATATACCTTCAAAATCACTCTTTATAATAACTGGTATTTTTTTCGTAATTTTTTCATATTTTTATTAAATTATTTTCTAATTTATTCAGTATTTTTTATATTCAATAATGATTCACAAATTGTATTATAAATAATTTCAAAATATTTCCTAGCTCAATATATCATTTTTAATTCTATTAGGATTAGATTATTTCACAAATTAGTCAATTTGCATTATTTGGCCATAATTACAATAATTTTGCAACTATGGCCTAATTGTACATTTTATACCATTTAAATTAATAATTATTCATTTTATATTTTCTATATTAATTAATTACCTTAATTCCACATATTTAAGCTTAATTTAATTTTATGCAATTATTAGCTATTTTTATTAATTATTTATGTATCTAATCGGGTATTTAACAATTAGCTCCTCCCTATTTAAATTATAGCCCAATTTTAATTCAATTTGAGCCTATTGAAACTAGCCTATTTACATAACCCAATACCCAAGCCCAATCCCTATCTTACCCAACCCAATTCCCTTATGCAATCTGAGTCATTGATTATTTCAAATCAACGGCCCAGATCTCCCCCTTCCTAATTTAACCCCTAATGACTACCCCCCCCTCCCATTAATTTCCCCCGTTCCCATTCTCTCTCAACCGTCTCTCTATCTCCCTCTCTCTATCTCTGGTTCTCTCTAGAACCTTCCAACTTCCATTTTCTCCGGCCATCTCTCTCGCCAAAAATCATGACCTCTCATCACTCATGGCCTCTATCTCACCCCATGCAGGTTTGACACTGCCCTGCGTCCCTCAAGTGAACTTGGAGTGGTTTAACTCCTACCTATGGTCCTTCATGCCATTTTCCAGCTACCCATGGCCGTCCGAGTAAGGTTCTTACACCTTCCGGTGGAAACCGGTAAAACCTTGAGCTTTTCTCTCCTCTTTGGGTTCTCTCGTCGAAACCCTAATTTCTAAAACCTCAGATCTTTCTAGATCTGTAACAGATCTATACATATTTCAAGTCTTTTTGATGTTTTCTTTAAGGGTTTTCCATCTTTCCTAAAACGATTTTTGTTTTCCAACTAGGGTTTCTAAAAAACCTTTCTACAAAAACGATTTCTTCAAGTTTAAGGGTTCTTCTGAGATTTTTCTCGTATTTTTAAACGGCTTCTGTTAAAATCTCTTTTTCATAGTTTATTATGTTAAAACCTTAGTTTTGACATTGTATTATAATCTTAGGTTTGCCTTTATTGATCTACTCTTTTGATTTGTATATGTGTCTGTCTCTTATGAATACATCCTGAGTTTTCTATGATTTTTATCCTATTTTTGCTGATTAGGGTTCTTGATTTTGTCTTCTTCTGCTTATGATGTAGTTGCTTTGTTTAATCCCTCTAGTTGTTACTATTCTGTTTAGATGAATCTCTAATCCTATGTGATTTCTTGCTGCTACAGTCATTGGGGTTTCTGACTCTTTGATTCCCCCTGTTATATCATGTTCGTTTGTTAATCCCTTTAAACATTTACTGTGTGCTAGTATTGAATCCCTGATTCTATGTGATTTTTACTTGAATCTCTGATTTTCCTGTCCTATTGTGTGTTTACTTCGTGTATTCACAGGAATCAGCATTACTCCTGTTTAAACCCCTAATTTCCTGTAACTGAACCTCTCATTGATCTTTTGTGATGATTTCCTTAATGATTTACATCCTTTAAATTATTTTCTTGCCTTATTTTGGTCAACTATGTTGTCACATGGAGTTTTATATTATTTCCTTAATTGAAATATTCTGAACCTAGCCTCAATTGCATGTCCCATACTTGTACTATGCTAAGTTATTTCCTTGTATGCTATATGCAGTTACATATGGTACCTTTCCTTATTTGTTGTCTGCATATCCGTTTGAACTTAACCCCTTCAATTAAGGGATACCTGTACTGATTTTACATTGATTGATACTCAGTCCCTTAATTAAGGGTTAACTTTGATTCCTACCTTATTTACCATTTGTTTTCAAACTATAAATATACACTACTCTTTCATTAAGCAGGACATGAACAACTAATCTGTTCAATCTCTCTCTCACAACTAAAACTTGCTTTCTATTCTCTCTTTTGTGCTACTTGCTACTATTCCAAGTTAGTCGGCTGCAAGCCAAGGCTAACTATTGTGCCTCTCTTATTTCTGCTTTGTGTCTCTACTTTTTTCACTCCACTAGTATGTTCTAATTCAGATTTCAGTCCTCAAACCAACATGTTTCTATTACTGTTGCAATTTATTGTGTTTCTAATCTGCTTCTATTTACTATTCTATTGTCCAACATGTAACTAAGATCCTGAATCCCCTCTACCTGTTAAGTTATGCTTTACTTGTCAATGACCAACATGTTTCTATATACTTAGCACCAGTTTCTTATGTGAATCCCCATGCCTATGATTGGTACATTAGTGATCATAGTCTTAGCTTTTTGGTCCTGTTATGTTAATCTAATCTGGTACTTTACTGTATCCCTGATCCTCTGAACCCTTAGGAGCTTCTGATTGCATGCCTATATGTGTTTCTGCCTGCTACATGCTTACCCTTACTTGCTCTGTATTTGTCCCTCAAATCCCATTACCCCTGCTTATGATTGTTGGACTATTCCTGGTCCTTTGTGTGATGTTGAACTTGGTGTTCCTGCCCTTTTTGGTGGTTAAACTTCTTTGTTATAAAACTATTCCAATCAAGTTTCCCTCTTCAAAACTGTTTTCTCACTTACCCTTTTCAAAACTGTTTTCTTACTTAACCTTTTCAAAACTAGGTCAAGCACTGTCACATATACTCGTAGAAGTCTAGGTGATGCCCCCTCTGTGTGAGCATTGCCTTGGGGCCCTTGAGCTCCCTCTGAACTTTGACACACAGAGGCTGGCCATTCCACACTGCACTTACTCTATCTTGGCTATGAAATCTGGGTGTGAGCACTGCCCGGGAGCCCTTGAGGTCCTTAGGGAACTCTGACACACCCGGATTATGAGAAAGGTTATGAAATAATACTTGGCATTGAGGACCTGGAAACTTGAGCCTATTCTGCAGGCTCCCAATAGCTAACTTCTTATTTTTCTTCTATTTCAGTTTTGTAATTCATATCCAATGGTCTGTAATAATTAACTTTAAATAACTCTGGGGTCGGATAGTGAAAAATGGGAGGGTGATATGCATGTTGTAGTATAATTAAGGGTAGAGACCATGTTTCTAGGTTTATTTTTTTCTATGTGCAATAGAAGCCATGTTTAGGTACAACATGTCGTGCATTATATATCATGCTACTTAGGCTCATCTATACTGCTTTCCTTTCAGCATGCCATCATTCGTTGCCCTCACTTAGAGATCCTGCCTATAGGACAAATAATTAAGTAAATTGCTATTATGTGATTATGCTCATATAAACGTGTTCTGAAACCTCATTAGAAGTCTTGTCCTAGGATAAATAATGTTAACTGCAATCATGTCTCACCATGACTACGCACTTAGAGATCCTGTTTTTAGGTAAACAACATTAAAAAGTATATCACCTATGCTATTCTTGAAATTGTGCATAATGTTGTGATTCTATGTGCATTTAGAAATCCTGTTTAAGTTATTATACATCATGCTGCATTAGACATCATGCTATAGGATCGTACTCATTTAACTGCACTTAGTCTAAATACAGATATCTAAAACAGTCCCTTGTTCTAAGCAACTGGTAATTAGTCCTTGCACATCTTCAACACCTAGAATTGCATGTTATTAGCTATAAACAACCTAGAGTCGTTAATAAATATGAATAACTGTCGCATGTTATCCTACACCTAGGCAAGCCTTAGGTAATCAACTTAAAAAAAATAAAATCAGAACTGCCTTTGTGGTCATGTTTAACTGTCAGTATGCTTAAAACCAGTAGGCAAGCCTGATTAAGACTTCCTCTCTGAGTTATGCAATAAATTTGTCCTTGTGTTATCACCTAGATACCATGCTGAATTAATATGGACTTTAGTTGTGTATGAGACATGTTGTTTATGTGTACTGTGTATGGAAGAATACTTGAGCCTTTATCTGCTTTCCATGCTTTCTCTTTATCTGCAATCCTACTTGTTTTGTTATCTGTCACCCTAGAATTTTTACCTTTAAAACCTGAGGGTCTGCGTAGCACCTCCCTTTAGGATATGAGCCCTAATTTCCTTCGGGACTGATAGGAAGGGACGGGTAATAGCATGCAATAGAGGACGAGACTAACACTCATTTTTAATAACCTTACGAGGTGGGAAGGGTAGATATGGATATGATGACCGGTGCGCTAATACCACCTGTAGCCCCTCTTCGAGGAGTGATTACCGGGTATTTCATTGATGTGATCCATATTATTATAAACCTAGGATACTCTTTATATGCTTAGATCGTAACCCTTTCAAAATCTAAACTTCTTTACTATTTTCAAACATCTGCGTGCTTAAGACTTAAATCCCCTCTTATTTGAGCCTTTACTTGTTATTTGCTAATAGTACAAATTCACAGAAACCATTTGGTCGGGAACCACACTTGTGGATCCTGATGGGTGCCTAACACCTTCCCCTTAGGATAATTTCAAGCCCTTACCCAATCTCTGGTTAGCAACGTAGTTGTATTTGAACCCCTTAGGTGCCCTAACGCACCGTTAAAATCATTAGGTGGCGACTCTTCAAAATATGCAAACCCCTTTCCCAAAAGGAACGAGTTGTCTCAACCAATGTCATAAACCCTTTTCAACTGGCCCCGAAAGGAGCGCTTGGGGAAAAAGGGGGCGCGACAGTGTCTTGACCAGTCCACGTCACTACTTCACCAAGGTTAGTTTTGATACTTACTGGGCATCGTTGTGGTGTGCTCATACTACACTTCTGCACATTTTTGTGCAGATCTAGGTATTGATCGTTAGTAGTTGTGCGGATTCTTGCTGAGGAGACTCAAGGTAGACCTGTCGTCGCGTTCGCAGGTTTCAGAGTCACCTTCCTATTCTGTATTTACACTATTTTTACTTACTTCCAAACAGTTGTATTTTGAAGTTGTAGCAAACTCTGTAGAGCTTATGACTTGTACTACCGGGGTTTTTTGGGAATATGCTCACTATATAAAGAATTCTTTATTTCAGAAAAATATTAGATTTTATTTATTATTGTTGTTATTCCATGAATATTAAGCTTAACTAGTCCTTAAGACTAGGTGCCATCACGATACCCAACAGAAAAAAATTTGGGTCGTGACACTTGGAAACGAATCTCTTTCCAAACCTCGGGATATAAGGATAAAGGAGGATGGAAAAGTCTTACTTATGTCGTAAGGATCAAGTTTATGTGTTCACCTCTTGATTTTGAGTTGCGGATGATGGAATTGCTTCAAACCCTAGGGATGTGCTTAGGATGTCTAGATAGAGTTTTTAGGTCTGATTTTGGGTAGAAATAAGGCTTAAATACGAAGTCCACAAATTTATATAGCAAGATAATTCTCAATTGACTTTATGGGTCCCAAAGAGAGCTGCTTGTGTAGTATCGCAAAAATGTGAATGTCTTTGTACTCTGATATCGTATTGACAAACCGTTTAATGTGTTGGAAACTAGCCACATAGATATTTAATTTGGTGGGTATATCACCCCTAATTCTAAGTGCAATGAGAGAAAAGCTCAGTAACATTAGACCCAAATTTTAAGTAAAATTATGAACGTAACTTGCGGCAACTTTTGTCGACTTTTGTTTCGTAACTTTTTTTACTTCAAAACATAACACACGACTATAATCCAAATAAAATACCGCACAAAATCACCTCCTTATCATGTTAAGCACCCTAGTATCACCCCAAAAGAACGGGTTATAACATTTTCAACTTGCTGACTATCAACGGAACTTATTTTCTTTGATTCGTTTAGCTTCTAAAACTTCCAACCATCTTGGTACTTGCAGTTCATGATCTTAATTATTTGCTACCTCCAAGGTAACATTATTAACTTACTTTACGTACTTCCAAAGATGATCTCATTTTCGAGCTTACATCAACTGACTTACGACGTACTTTTATGTTCGAAACATAGGGTATAACACCTGGGGGTTTGAAGTCCCATCATACTTTGCTATGTCCAGCATTTTGAACCGTTTTGGAATCAATTATGGAATTGTGCTTGGTTTGAATGGTAATTGAGTATACTTCTTCGAAGTTGGGCCCTTGAACACTGGTGGTGCGCCCGAAATTTGGTTTATTCGAGCGTGGAACTCTTTTGCGTTCTGATCCATCCGCTAGTTCATTTCCCTCATGAACCTCATGAGTTCGATTTTGAAGGGATCGTTGTTGTTGTGTTACCGGCTCTGCTACCGATCCCCCCGGCTCCGTCGAAGCCAACCTCACCCCTCGGAGGTTTAGTTCCGTTGTTAGAAGCGTATGACAATGCCTGCTTTAGTTCCATCGTGGCTTGGTCTTGCCTTGAGAGATGGCACACGATGGCCTTTTGCTGCTCTCTCAAGATCCTTACTTTTTCTGCAACGTGCTCGTCCTCAGCATCATCAGGAGTTGTCTCCTCCACATGTCGAGGATATCACCTGCCATATACTGGAGTTGCTACGTCCTCCTTGTTGAGGGTGTCACTGATCGAATCCTCATGTTGAGGTAGATTTTCTTGTGCCTCAACGTTATGGGTGACGTTGATATCATTAGCTGTCATTTTTTTGATTTTACCTATAAAACAAAGAATAAAACAAGTTAGTAATATATGCAAGGATCAACTCTATTACTAGCTGTCTAAGCCCCACGGTGGGCGCCAAAACTGTTTACCCATAAATGGCAGTTGAATTGGTTACATGGTTTATAGAAAAGCGAATTGATTTGATCCCAAAATAATAAATAGATTAAATTAAATTCGAGATAAATAGCAGATAGATTGGTTCTAGGATCAAGGCTTCTAAAGGCAACAAAAGAACAATGTTAGGCAGAAAATAAAGTATTATTTTTGGTTGAGCATAATGTGCAGCCTAAGTTTGTCAGAGATTTGGTGTCCTACAATGATTGTTAAAGTCACAATTTATAGTTATACCTAGGAAACAAGATCCTGCGATCAAGAAATGACAATAAAGAGGGCTATTGATGAATATGTGACGACAGACCATAAATACCAAAATTCTCTGCAACAGCTGCAAATTAATACTCAGGAATATTCTTCATTAAGTGCCAACCGGTGACAAACATTCGTTTGCTTCCGTTGATTACGTTCCTTTTGGGGTTTATCTAGTACCAACCAAAGGTGTTGTCTTCGGTCTTGGTTTCCACTCGGTTCATGTTCCATTTTCCTCCGGTTCCACTTGCCACGTCTTCATTCGAGTTAATATAAACCAATTTCACCCTATACAAATTAGGAGAGATTTGAGAGGAAATCGGTGTTTTACCACTGTTACTAAAGGGAAGAACCTGACAGACCTGGTATGAAAAACTGAAGAAAATTAAGGAAAGATTAGAATGAAAGAAGGAGATAAAATGAAAATAAGGGGAAAAAAGAAAGAGAGGGGTAGTGGAATAGCAAATCCGAGAAGAGCGAGTAAAAATATATGCTATCATTATTTTATTTTTTTTTGTGTAAACGAAGAATTGCATTAATAAAATACGAAATTACAAGCGATGATATGAATGAAAGGAGTTGTTTCTAATTACATCAAAATCTAATTGCATGAAAGTAAATGGGGGAGGTACTTCAAAAAACAAGATTATTTGCAATGATGATCCCATATTTGATTTCCCAAACGTTTCTAACGTGTCCGCCACTCCATTGCCCTCTCTAAATGTGTGGCTAAGTTGTTGAACATTCAGTTCATGGATCATCGACCTACAAGAGAAAATAAGTAGTGAGTACTTTAGGCTACAAGTTTGTAGGATTTGGAGCAATACATGTGAGTCCGTTTCAACAATTAGAAGGTGAATGCTTCGGTTAATGGAAATGTTTAAGCCATGATAGAGCGTCAATAGTTCAGCTTGTAAGGCATTTGTGTATGGTATGTGTTTTGCGAAGCCATAAATCTATTGTCCTGAGGCGTCATGGAAGATCCCCTTGCTCCACCATGATGAAATGTTGGATCGTAGGCCCCGTCTATGTTAAGTTTGTAATGTGGCGGATGAGGTTTGTGCCACGAGGTGACTTCCCTAGTAGGTTTGTGTTTTTTGCTAGGGATATTTGTTAAGTAAGTTATTTGAGTTGCGGGTGAGATAAGGTGCGGAGTCAATTGGGTGATTTGTATTATTGAAATGATAATTGTTATGATTTAACCAAATCTGCCGCAGTAGCATGTAAAGGAGGGTATAGCAACCTTAGTAGTTATTGGAATTGGGGTGTGTGAGGTGCAAAATTTATGCAGCTAGTCAGTGAAGTTGGACGAGGGTATTGTTATACGGAGATGATGCCATAATGTGTCTGCTAGTTTGCAATGGAAAAAAATGTGTGGTATGTCTTCCCTAGTATTGTTGCATAATGAGCAGGAGGGAGTGTTGGTGATTTTTCTATGGTAGAGGAACGCTTTTGTTGGTAATTTCTCTTGAGTTAGCAGCCATAAAAAGTATTTGTTTGGGTAAGGTGGTTAATTTCCAAATCAAATTATGAGGGAATTTTGTCGTCCAGTGGTGATTTTGGTGTAAGATGTATTGATAAGTGGAAGAGGTGGTGAATTTGCCATCAGTTGTATAATGCCAGTATGGGGTATCTTCTCTTTGATGATATGTAAATATGGGGGTGTTATTAATGAAGGAACAAATTTGTTGAGGTAATGTGAAGGAGAGGCTAGAGATGTCCCAAGCTGAATTTGAGATGAGGGAAGCTACGGATTTATTTAGTTCATGTCTAGGAATGGAGCCTTGGATGAAATGGGGAAGTGACTAATTGTTTGCGATCCAGTGATCACTCCAAAAACTTATGCTATTTCCATTTGTCACATTCCAGCTTGTGCCTGAGCGACAATATTTGGTAGCTTTAGTCACACGTTTTCAAATGTAGGAGGCATTTAAATGTGTGTTTATGCTATCATTATTTCTTTCTACTCCTATTTTCTAATTACTTCTTCTATTATTTTCTCCTACAAATATTTCTGTTTTATTTTCACATGTGTAGATTTAATAAAAGTTAGTGTTTTTAGCATTTTAATAGAATTCTAATGTTTTATGGGAAGACCCCTTTCGATAACAGTATTTTGAGAAGTAAACACACTTTTGACATGATAAAACTTCTTTTTTAGTGCTTTCAAAGTTTTTCGTTTGAGAAAGTTTTGACAAGAAACAAAACGACCAATTTGAAAGTTATTACTCAAATTATTATTACCGTCTAAAATTTCTGTCATAAGTTTAATAAAGAATTAATTTTGTGAGTTAGTTATTTTTGACTTTCTAAGATCCTTATTCAATTTTTAAGCTTTTTTCAAGGTAACTATTGGGAAGGGATGTATTAATAATTATTACCACTCACGCCTTTCTGAGAATAAAACTTCTGTTGGAGAAATAAAGGGTAAGTGTCGACATGGCTTTAACCTCTTTTATTTTTTCTGGTAATAGTCTTTAACCTTTTTCAAAACATTTATTTAATGTTTATTCTGTTACATCATGCATGATTTCCAATTCTTACAAATCTTTAAAATAACAACTAACAATTGCATGTATGTTATAAAATAACGACGGTAAAGTAAATAAACTAAAGACAAATATAGAGAGAAACTGATATATTTTTCAACTTTCAAACTGATGTACATAATGAACTGAAATCTCCTCTATTTATAGAATAAGGAAGTTATTGTGTAAGCTGCTACAGTAAGCTGCTTGTAAGCTGTTGTGTAAGCTGCTACTACAAGCTGTTGTGTAAGCTGCTTGTAAGCTGCTACTATACCAGACATAAATAATCTTCTGACAGAGGTAATATTTATCCGTAACGGAGTACCGAAATGATAAGCTTCTTCAGGAAGCTTATTTTCAATAGAGTACCAAATAGATAAACATATTTATGGAGGAGTCTCACATGGATAAGCTTCTTCAAGAAGCTTATTTATAACGGAGTACTAAATGAACATCCATAATATAATATATATTTATAACACTCCCCCTTGAATGTTCATTAAAAGATAATGTGCCTCATTAAAACCTTACTAGGAAAAAACTTGTGGGAAAAAATTCTAGTGAAGGAAAAAGAGTACACATATTTAGTAATACGCATTGCTAGGTGCCTCATTAAAAACCTTATAAGGAAAACCCTATGGGATAAAACCTTAGTAAGGAAAAAAGAGTGCATCACGTTTTTTACTCCCCTTGATAAAAACCTATTCAAATATTTGAGTCTCCGCATTCCAATCTAGTATACCATCTTCTCAAAAGTTGAAGTTGGCAAAGGTTTAGTGAATAAATCTGTCGGATTGTCACTTGAACTGATTTGTGGCACATCAATGTCACTATTTTTCTGAAGATCGTGTGTGTAGAATAATTTTGGTGAAATGTGCTTCGTTCTATCACCTCTTATAAATCCTCCTTTCAATTGGGCTATGCATGCAGCATTGTCTTCGTATAAAATTGTGGGTCTTTTCTCATATTCCAAACCACATTTTTCTCGAATAAAATAAATTATTGATCTCAACCATACGCATTCCCTACTTGCTTCATGAATAGCTATTATCTCAACATGATTTGAAGAAGTAGCAACAATAGATTGCTTTGTGGAGCGCCATGATATGACAGTACCTCCATAAGTAAATACGTACCCGGTTTGAGATCGAGCTTTATGGGGATCAGATAAATAACCTGCATCTGCATAACCAACAAGATCTGCACTATCTTTGTTAGCATAAAATAAACCCATATCAAGAGTTCCCTTTAAATATCATAATATATGCTTAATCCCATTCCAATGTCTCAGTATAGGAGAAGAAATATATCTTGCAAGTAAATTAACAGAAAAAATGCTATGTCAGGCCTTGTAGCATTAGCAAGATACATAAGGGCACCAATTGCACTAAGATAAGGTGTTTCGCAACCAAGGGATTCCTCATCCTCTTCTGGAGGTCAGAACAGATCCTTATTCACTTCAAGTGATCGAACAACCATTGTTGTACTCAATGGGTGCGCTTTGTCCATGTAAAAGCGTTTTAAGACCCTTTTTGTATAGGCAGATTGATGAATAAAGATCCCGTCTGCTAAATGTTCAATTTGCAGACCAAGACAAAGTTATGTCTTTCCAAGATCTTTCATCTCAAATTCTTTCTTAAGATATTCAATTGCCTTTTTTTTAGATGTTCTGGAGTTCCAACAAGATTTATGTCATCAACATAAACAACAAGGATAACAAATTCTGAGGACATCTTCACTTACGTAACCTTCTTTCAGAAAATATTCACTGATGCAATTAAACCACATGCGCCCAAATTACTTTCAACGGCACAATGACCTTTGTAATCTGATCGAGTACATTTCTCGAGACTTTGAACTATATGCTTCATGCATTTTAAATCCTTAATGCATATTCATATAGAATTAATCAAATGAGTCATATAGGTTATGGCTTACATTTAAATGGTTTGACATCTTCAGGTGTCTGGACTACAAGGTCGATCCTCACAATCCTTTACAATATCGTGCACTATATTGTATCAAAGATATCGTCGACGATCATTTCATATTGGTTGCCAAGCGACATAACTTGTTGAGATCTCATAACTTTCTTCATTTTCAAGTACCTTTAGCTTCTTCCGGAGTTTCACGACATGTTATGTCGTGGGATCTTCTAGAGCTTATTTTATCCTTATTATGATCATTTTGATCATTTTCTCCTATCCTTTTCAAGGATCGTTACCTTTGGAATCGATTGGTCTACCACGCTTCATGCGTACAGTAAACACCATCCTTCAGGGACTTTAATTTTAATAGGAGCATGTGCAGCTGAAATATGATATTTAACTTTGGATCAGCAAATGCTTCTGGCATTTGACTTGAATTATCTTCTGAGTGAAGATCATGCTAATGATAATTCGATTCATATAGCATATTTTTCAGTTATTTATTCCATCCCCCAAATGTTAAAAAAACTAACATATATCCCCAATATTCTTTGGGAAACATATCTTTGTGTATTGTGGTAGAGAAATTAATCATATACCACACATCAAAAGATAGTAAAAATATTTGGTTTCTGATCCTAAACCAATTGTGAGGGGAGGACTTATCATATACTATTGGTCTAATGCANAGTGATAGTTTAGCCATTAATAGGAGGTATTCAATGGTAAACTAGCTTGGATATAAACCAGAATCATCAAGATGAACTATCTTGATTTCATAATCTGAAAATTATGCTCTTAATTGATAAAAGCAATTTCAAATGTCAAACTCCGGGTTGACAATAAATGCACATGTAACCATCTCATATATGCATCTATAAGTGGTTCACATGATAGGTGAATGGGCCCATATTCACCTTTCATATATTTCAGAATTCGGGGGTTTTAGTCCCAACTTTAGCTGGTATAATCAATTTATTTTGAGAACAAGCAATACAAGAGAATTCTTGAAGAATCTTCTAGTTATTCAGTATATGCTTATTTGAATTCTCAAATAGCTCATTTTAAAAATGGCAAATGATAACTTCAAGTTTATCATGGCATGTGTTATCTCTTAGTAAACTTCTGATTTACTATAGCATAAAATTTTGCATTAGTAAACTTCTGATTTACTATGGCTATTTTTGTATTAGCAAATTTTTGATCTATTGTAGCTACTTTTGCCTTAGTAAAACTTATGGTTTACTGTGACTGTGTTTGCATTAGTAAACTTTTGGTTTACTGTGATACATGATGTAGTACAAATTGAAGAATAAGGCGGGTAACTTCTCACATACATATTATTTTACCCCCTATAACTGTGGAAACATAAAAAATTTCAATCTTCCAATCATTTGTAGTCTCAATATGATAGCCATTTGTATTAGTAAACTTCAGGTTTACTACAACATATTAATCATATATTATGAATGCCATATTTGTATATAAACTCTTCTAGAGCCTTAATTTATTATCCACAATCTAATATTTATCAAACACTATTGGTGTCATGTGTCTTCTAGACAAACAATTAGATCTTCAGGAGTTGTTGATACATTTTGTACTATCAAATATTGTTCAGATACTTCTGGTATCATGAGAGAAAATCATAATCAAATAAACAATATAAAGCTAATTCTAAATTTATAACTTTGTGACAAATATCTCCTTTAAGGAGAAATACCATTAACATCTGAAAATTTTGTATCAATGCGGCAACCACATAGTCATTGCATCTTTTAAGGAAAGATGACGAGTTGTTATTTCCTTCAAGGAGATCAATAACTAACCATAATATATTAATGTGTTGCAGTATCAAACATTCTACAAGAATGCATTTGCCTTAGAATGATACTTAATAAAATTATTCAAGATGTTTTACGTACAACAGGTACGTGCGGTAATGATTTTTATGTCACAAAATAATAGTTATATCCTCTGTTATTCTAGCTCTTCAGGAGGTGAGTTGTGGTATTTCTTCATTCACTACAGGGAATGAAAATATGCTTAAAAAATAACTTTGAATAGCGCATTATTTTTCTTAAGCGCAGAAAGATACACTTTCATAATATTTTCCTACTTCAGGAGGAAATTTCAATTGTGTTACTTCTTCAGGAGCAAATTTAAAATACAAAATATTGAGTATATATTCTCTCTATTACCTCTTCGGGAGGTGAAGTGTAATATATCTACATCAAGAGCGCTTTTATATTTACGGGCTTTATTAATATTATGACATTCACTTTCAGGGAATGGATTAATTTTTATCAAAAGTTCTCATCCTTCAGGGAACGGAACATAATTATTTGAATATGCATTAAGCACACTAAATTATGATGCTTCAACCTCTCTTAATATATTTACTACTTCAAGAGCAAATCGAGGCGGGCATGTAATATAGAGAATATTTATGTAGCTTATCTTCAATTGTAACTATAGAAAGCCTA
This sequence comes from Nicotiana knightiana, assembly GCA_005239525.1. NCBI lineage: Eukaryota > Viridiplantae > Streptophyta > Magnoliopsida > Solanales > Solanaceae > Nicotiana > Nicotiana knightiana. Next base: position 58,177 of record ML435377.1, on the reverse strand, counting down.
AATTATCACTTCTGGTGGTCATAGGCATATACCACTTCTGGTGGTTAACAAAATTTAGTTACAATGAGATATATGAAACATAGCCACTTCTGGTGGTTGTATATTTCTTGTAAACTATGCTAGAGTTTAAGTGGATCTAACAATGATATCCACTTTGTAATTCTTTATTAAGATAATTAGGATAAAAACAAATACCAAAATAGGTACTGTATACGTATCATATAACCAAGCAAGCGATGATAAAGATATTAAACCAAAAATAAGCAAAAGGCTCAAATTACTTTACACAAATTTGGCCACGCCAGACGTAAGTGATATCCACATACTACCGCCGAGAAAAAAAGCTCGTCACTTCAAGGATACAATCTGCCTTATGATGCTTGGAATGAACAATAACTAACCACAAGCGTAAGAGCGTCTCCTTACATCGGAGATGAACGCTGAAATAGAAAGTAAATTCGAAGTAAATGCTTAAAATGGCAGAGTCTCGTGCTGATAACGTGTTATAAAATAACGACTGTAAAGTAAATAAACTAAAGACAAGTATAGTGTCACGACCCGAAATCCCACCGTCAGGCCGTGATGGCACCTAATGTTGCACCCGCTAGGCAAGCCAACGTGTTAAATGAATTGATTTATTAACAAGCGAAAGTAATAAATACTGACTAGATAATTGAGAAAAAATGCGGAAGCTTAACAAAATCTAAATAACAATAGCCAATAACGAAGAAATCCCTTTAAGTACAAAACCCAGAAATGGAGTCACAACCTCACGAACCAATCTAAGATTTAGCTAAAGACAACAATTTGAAATAAAATGATATATCTGTCTGGAAACACATAGATGACAGAATGAAAGATAAACAGTGATGCCGAGATCCACGAACGCCTGCGGAACTACCTCGGTGTCGTCTGAAATGGACTGAAGGATACTCCCCCTAACGATGTTCACTGGGTCCGGCTGCATAATATGCACAACATAAAGAAGTGCAGGTGTAGCATCAGTACAACCGACCCCATGTACCGAGTAAGTGCCGAGCCTAACCTCGGCGAAGTAGTGACGAGGCTAGGACACGACAATAAATATTACCTGTGCAGTTCAATAATATAGCAGGAAATAAACAAGAAATACATATACGGGGAAGAACATGCTGGGGATAAAAGGGGCAACAATTGCTAAAATAGTAGAATCAAGTACTAACTGGAATGTAGAAGTAAAACGGAAGTAACAACTCGAAACAAGTAAAATAGACAGGAGAAGGCACGGCATGAGCCCTCGTGCATAGCCTCACAATCACTCGGCACGGAATGTCCCCTCGTGCATAACCTCACAATCACTCGGCACGGAATGTCCCCTCGTGCATAAATAATAATCACTCGGCACGGAATGTCCCCTCGTGCATAATGAATATAAAAGCAACAATTGATATGAGAGTTTAACAATACGACATTTCAAATGTACAGAAATAATCAACAAAATTCTATTGTCTCGGCAAGGGACTCAGCTATATCCAATCTTACTCAGAAGTATAATGTCAACAGTAAAACCCTCGACCGAACACATAATCAATAACTTTCTACGTCATGAAATAACCTCAAGGTACCACTTCCAAGGTTTCCAATAATTCACAGCATAGAGAATATCAAAGAACATTAAATAACTCATCAAAATTCGACTCACAGACATGTTTGACCACAACATATAGGTACCCGTCACCTCACCTATACGTTGGACATGAAATACACATAGAAAATAAGAATCTATACCTATTCCCTCAAGCTAAGGTTAGGCCAAACACTTACCTCGGCTCCAAGAATGCAAGTCAAGCCTCAATCACGGCATTTCCTCTTGAATCCAACTCCGAAACGATAATATCTAGACATAATTGACTTAATAACATCAATAATTATTCAATAACTCAATCCCAAAGCCTAATTATACATTTCTCATCATTCTTCCAAAACTACCAAAATTCGACCCCAGGCCTGCTTGGTCCAAACACGAGGTTCGGACCAAAACTCGATCACACATTCCCCCACGAGCCCGAATATACAATTTGTTTTGAAATCCAACCCCAAAATGATGTCGAATTCCCAAAAATTCCAAAAGCCCTAACTCTACCAAAATCCCCAATTTCTGAAACACGTCAAACCAAGTCCGTTTCTTACCAAATTTTACGGGTAACTCACATAACACATATTGAACTTGTTCCGGGCTTCGGAACCATAATACGGGCCCGGTAATACAGATTTCACCTCAAAGTTCATTTCCAAAGGTATTTATTATTTTCAGAAAATAATTTTCTTTAAAAAATTCATTTCTCGGACTTGGGACCTCGGAATTCGATTTCGAACATACGCCCAGGTCCCATATTTTCCTACGGACCCTCCGAGACCGTCAAATCATGGGTCCGGGTCCGTTTACCAAAAATATTAACCAAAGTCAACTTTATTTTAATAATTATTATAAGAACATCATTTTATCAATTTTCCACATAAAGGCTTTCCAGCTAAGCACCCGGGTTGTGCACGCACATCGAGGTGATTAACGGAGGCTTTCGGAGCCTCAGAACACAATTTTAGCTAAATTTACACAGGATGACCCTTTTAGGTCATCACATATAGAGAGAAACTGATATATTATTTAACTTTCAAACTGATGTACATAATGAACTGAAATCTCCTCTATTTATAGAAGAAGGAAGTTATTGTGTAAGCTGCTACTGTAAGCTACTTGTAAGTTGCTACTGCAAGCTGCTGTGTAAGCTGCTACTACAAGCTACTGTGTAAGCTGCTACTGCAAAGTTGCTGTGTAAGCTGCTACTATATCAGATATAGATAATCTTCTACCGGAGGTAATATTTATCCATAACAGAGTACCGAAATGATAAGCTTCTTCAGGAAGCTTATTTCCAATAGAGTACCAAATAAATAAATATATTTACGACGGAGTCTCATATGGAAGCTTATTTATAACGGCGTACTAAATGAACATCCATACTATAATATATATTTATAATAATGTCAAATATGTATAATTTCTCGAACATAACTAGTTCAAGAAAAGACAACAATAAGAAGAAAATCAATAAAGGAAACAAGACGGAATTACCTTGGGGTGGATTATATATTAGTTTGTGTAGGAATAATAATAGAACACTCCTTTTTAGGAATTACCTTGGGGTGGATTAATACTAATGTTAGACGATTGAATAGTCACACCAAAGGAGCTAGTGACGGAAGTCATTAGTTAAAAATGCAGTGGGCAGAAGAGGGGATTTTCAGTTCCAATTATTTTTTAAAGCTTTGGCGTTGCTTTACCCAACAAGACGAAGAGTTTGGTGGCGGAGATGGTAAAGAGACGGCGGCAAGCGGTGCATGAGGTGGAGATAACCCATCAGTTCTTCAAGATTATTCTCTCTCCTCAGGCCTCTAAATTAGTATGTTCTTTCTGCGATTGGGTTTATGATTTCCTTTTTCTATTTCTATTTGTTTGGTTTCTGTTCCCTTCACTTTTTGATTTAGTAATGCTTTCTCTTTATAACTTTGTGAAGATTTCTTAGTTTTTAAATTTCCCCTTTTGGTAGTGAAAAATTGTTATTTCGATTTCAAATTGCATAAGAGGGAGATGTAGTAGGGAGCTCTCTTTGATTATATTATGAGTTTGTTATGTCAAACTAGGGAGGTTAAGCCAAGCCCATTTCTTGTTTCAAATGGTAAAAGCTAAATAATTAGCCAACTTTTGATATTAGAACACAAACTAGTATAGTTTTTAAATTTAGCTGATTTTGGGGTGTCTCTACATTTTACAAATGCAATCCAAAAATAGTAGACATCCCATTAGAAGCAAAGTTTTGATAGACTTAAATGATCAACTGTCAAAAACACAAGATTGAAATATTTCTACTTGCAGAGTTAATTTGACACTTTGCAGCACATACTTTACTACAGTATATCTTTTCATATTACTCATCTTTGCTTTTAAGTAATGTCACTGTGCGAAAATTATTGTACTATTTACTAATAGTATAATAAGTTTTGAGAGAGCTTGTTTCCAAGATTTTCAAGATGCAAATGAGATTGAACTGAGGAAGTGTAAATAATAGTCCTGATGACAAAAATCCAAATTCAACCTTAATCTGTACCCCATCTGAAAGACCAAGGAAGTCATGTAATGTATCTTTGGTCTTTCAACTTGGTCTTTAAATGTGCACAAGTGGGTTTACGGCGTGCAAAATATTTAGCATAATCCATAAAAGAGTTATGTTCTCTATGTGTGCAATTAAATGGGGTTAGATACAAGAGGGTTTTTGAGGGAATAGGAAGCTTGAGGATCACAAGGTTTTTGGGAAACCTTAATGTAAATATAAACCAGTCTCAACTAAGTTCCCTGTTTTTTAGCAGTAACAAGAATGAATAACACGAACACTTTGAATTGAAGAAATTAGGAATTAAGAAGGTTTCTGCTCTTCTTAGCATTTGATTTACGTAAGATTTGATCAGTTGTACCAAGAAAGGGATACGGACAAAAGGGAGGCTTATTGACAATGGAGAAAACTTTATTGCTTTCATTTTTAATCTCTTTTGCTTGACCAAAACTAGTTTTGGCTTTCATGTACAATCAGCTCTGAATAAGGAAAAAATACGGAAAGAAGAGGTCAATTTAAATATTCGTGGTCATGCATGACTATAAAAAATATTTACATTCTCATGCCACTTTTCGTTTATAGGTTGTGGAACATCCTCCTGCAGAAATGCAAGGTAAGGTTGCGTACAATAGACCCTTATGGTCCGGCCCTTACCCGGATCCCGCGCATAGCGGGAGCTTGTGCACCGGGCTGCCCTTTCATGCAAGTAAGTTGAATTAACATTGGGCAATGCGATAGTGTTGCAAACCGTTATTCGCCGGGGAAAGTCAAGTATTTGCTTAAGTTTACGGATAGAAAATTGCTAATATACACTTATCACCAATCAATATATGTGATCAGAAGCCATCACCAATTAAGAGCCTAAAATGTGAAGAAATTTCCAGCTTTAGGAGAAGGCCTCATTTGTTTGCACTTAATGGAGGTCTGCTTCTTAATTACTCACAATTGTTAAGTGTGTTTATTGTTTAGATTTTAATCTTAATCATTTAGATCTTAACCAATAAGTGTTTTTTTAATTTTACAACCACCTAATAGGTCTGAATAGAAGATCTATTAACAAAGTCTTAATATCATTAAGATGTTATACATTCAAGAATTTATGTAAAAAAAGATATTTCACTATTATTCCTACACTTTCACCATTAACCATCACCTCCGTTGCTATCGTCGTCCTCCACATCGTAGGCTACCACTATACCCACCATCCACTATCAATTACCACCATCCTCAACCATAACTGCCACCACTGTCAAGCACGAATGTTAGTTGATACTACCATTAGCCATCATTTACAACCATCACCACCAACCACCATTACTACAACAATCACCAACCACCACTATATATCACTCATCACCATTATCAGTCACCACCACCATCAACCACCACAGTTAACTACTATTGTCATCCACATCTACTACCTATAATCACCACCATCAACCAATACCACTACCAGAATTACCCAGTGGGCACCCAAAACCATTCTTGTTAGCCATCACCACCACCAACCACCATATAGTTTTTTAATAACATTTTATTGATATAGTATTAGATTAATTAGTACTATTTGATTTGAATTTATACTTATTAATTATTAAATAAAAATAAGTTATATACATTTAGTGGTAGAGAAAACAAACGGTCTTAATTATTCAATATTCAGATCTTAATACATCTTAATATGCAGATGTGTATCCTTAGGCATTTTAATTTTAATACACATATAATATTCAAATATTTATTCAGATTTAGAAGTCTTAATAAAAAAAATGAGTGAAATCTTCTGTCTGTGGAGCTTGATTGACAGATCTAAGACCTGAGCTTAACTAATCACTTCAGTATTTGTTGTTTGTCTGTACATGATTTTCCTACTTAGTATCTAGCTATCGCTTTTTCTTTCTCCTTTTTCCAGTGGCAATATGTGATTGAAAACTTCACTACAGTCTCTTCAGCTACCTCTGACACCAGATATTGGTCTTAAAGTTCTCTCTCTTTCCTTTTGGTTTCCTCTCTTTTTTTTGTTCATTTCTTTCCGATTTTGGTATCATACAGCACATCCCAGATGAATTTGTAATGAAGTATGGGGCCAACATGCGAGATCTTGTATCCCTCGAGGTCCCATGTGGCGCAATATGGAAAGTGAAATTGCAAAACTCTAATGGCATGGCATGGCTGAAGGAGGGTTGGGACCAGTTCAAGGAGTACTATTCAATTGGTTTTGGTTACTTTTTACTCTTCCAATATAATGGAAACTCTCATTTCTCTGTCTCCATATTTGATTTAAGTGCTTCCGAGATTGAATATCCTTCTGGCCCAAGTGAAGATATGAAACCAGAGAATTTTGTAAAGATAGTGTGTGATGCTAGTCATAGAAAGAAGGAAGGTGGGCCTCAGACAAACAATAATGCATGTGATGACATCGGGGACGATTTTCTGAGAAAGAAGACTGTAAAAGTTACAAAAGTAGCAGATCATTCATATTCAAGAAGACAAAAGTCCGGCGTTCCAGAATGGCAGGATCCTATCACGGTGAACCTTGAGAAACCAGACGTGGAGGAGGATTTGTATTGTGCAACAGATAAAGAAAAAAGGAAGGAGATTAAGAAGGAGAAACTTGAAAAACAAAACATGGAGAAGAATTTGTACCATGCAGCAGATAAAGGAAAAGGTATATTGGTTAAATGTTTGTAGCTATTTCCATGGATTCTTCTTGTTCAATAACATGAGATCTTCCCTTGTGGTACACATTTTGGTTGAATTATGCTGGTGCCAATAACATTCTCCTTTCTCTCTCTTTGTGTCCTCCTGCTCCCCCTTCCCCGGTCCCTTTTTTTAGCAGAGCACTGCAAAGAAGTACTAGATCCCCCAGCCTCTAAGATGACAAATACTAGCAGATGCAATAAAAGGAAATATTCTACGAGTTTGGAGGCACCACATTGTAGGCATCCTCTACGAAGTAAAAGTAAACCGGTGGAAGTGGTGAAGCTTGACCAATCAAAAACAGAGGGGACTATGCACTGTGTAAAACCAAAGAACACAGTAGTTGCAGATTCTTCACATTCTGGAAGACAGAAAACTGCTGCTCCAATATCCTGTCCAGAAACAAAAGAGCCTAAGAAGCTGAAGCTTGAAAAAGTGAAGTCGAAAGAGGATTTCCATTGGGCAGCACCAAAAGTAAGAAGGGGGGAGACTAACATGGAGAAAATGGAAAAGCAAGATGTGCAACAGAATTTGTATGTTGAAGCATATAAATTTAAAGGTATTTGGTTTTAATATTTGTGGCTACTCTCATTGATGCTACTGGTCAGTAGCAAGATTTTCCTTGTAGTCTCATTGCGTTGAACNTTTTTTCCCCCCCCCCCCCCCCCCCCCCAAACTTTTTGGCAGAGCACTGCAATGAAGCACCAGCAGTGGATCCCTCAGCATCTAAGATGACAACCACTAATCAACAAAGTGAAAAGAAAACCACTACCAATTTGGATGCGTCATGTTGTAGGTATCCACTACGAAGTAAGCAACTGAAAGAGGTAAAGCTTGAAACGGAAGAAGATTTGTTTTGTGCAGCACAAAAAGCAAAAAGGAAAGAGACTAACAGAGTGAAGCTTGACAAAGGAGATGCTGAAGGTATTTGGTTTTAATATTTGTGCCTACTCTCATTAATGCTGAGTAATGAGACAATTTTTTCTCCGTGACACGCATTATGTGGAATTGTGTTATGACGGATGACATTTTTCTTCCTTTCCTCTTAACC